>JAUIMM010001777.1:0-218435 GCA_031769625.1 Taudactylus pleione | reverse complement strand
CAGCGTTGTGCTATCGTGGGATGATTAGTGTAGATAGAGGTATCAGCGTAGTGCCATCGTGGGATGATTAGTGTAGATAGAGGGATCAGCGTAGTGCCATCGTGGGATGATTAGTGTAGATAGAGGGATCAGCGTAATGCCATCGTGGGATGATTAGTGTAGATAGAGGGATCAGCATAGTGCCATCGTGGGATGATTAGTGTAGATAGAGGGATCAGCGTAGTGCCATCGTGGGATGATTAGTGTAGATAGAGGGATCAGCGTTGTGCTATCGTGGGTTGATTAGTGTAGATAGAGGGATCAGCGTAGTGCTATCGTGGGTTCATTAGTGTAGATAGAGGTGTCAGCGCAGTGCTATCGTGGGATGATTAGCGTAGATAGAGATATCGGCGTAGTGCTATCGTGGGATGATTAGCGTAGATAGAGGGATCGGCGTAGTGCTATCGTGGGATGATTAGCGTAGATAGAGGGATCGGCGTAGTGCTATCGTGGGATGATTAGCGTAGATAGAGGGATCGGCGTAGTGCTATCGTGGGATGATTAGCGTAGATAGAGGGATCGGCGTAGTGCTATCGTGGGATGATTAGTAGATAGATAGAGGGATCGGCGTAGTGCTATCGTGGGATGATTAGCGTAGATAGAGGGATCGGTGTAGTGCTATCCTGGGATGATTAGTGTAGATAGAAGAATCAGCGTAGTGCCATCGTGGGATGATCAGTGTAGATAGAGGGATCAGCGTAGTGCTATCGTGGGATGATTAGTGTAGATAGAGTGATCAGCGTAGTGCTATCGTGGGATGATTAGTGTAGATAGAGGGATCAGCGTAGTGCCAACGTGGGATGATTAGTGTAGATAGAGGGATCAGCGAAATGCCATCGTGGGATGATTAGTGTAGATAGAGGGATCAGCGTAGTGCTATCGTGGGATGATTAGTGTAGATAGAGGGATCAGCGTAGTGCTATCCTGGGATGATTAGTGCAGATAGAGGGATCAGCGTAGTGCCATCGTGGGATGATTAGTGTAGATAGAAGTATCAGCGTAGTGCCATCGTGGGATGATTAGTGTAGATAGAGGGATCAGAGTAATGCCATCGTGGGATGATTACTGTAGATAGAGGGATCAGCGTAGTGCCATCGTGGGATGATTAGTGTAGATAGAGGGATCAGCGTAGTGCTATCGTGGGATGATTAGTGTAGATAGAGGGAATAGCGAAGTGCTATCGTGGGATGATTAGTGTAGATAGAGGTATCAGCGTAGTGCCATCGTGGGATGATTAGTGTAGATAGAGGTATCAGCGTAGTGCTATCGTGGGATGATTAGTTTAGATAGAGGGATCAGCGTAGTGCTATCGTGGGATGATTAGTGCAGATAGAGGGATCAGCGTAATGCTATCGTGGGATGATTAGTGTAGATAGAGGTATCAGCGTATTGCCACCGTGGGATGATTAGTGTAGATAGAGGGATGAGCGTAGTGCCATCGTGAGATGATTAGTGTAGATAGAGGGATCAGCGTAGTGCTATCGTGGGATGATTAGTGTAGATAGAGGGATCAGCGTAGTGCTATCGTGGGATGAGTAGTGTAGATAGAGGGATCAGCGTAGTGCCAAAGTGGGATGATTAGTGTAGATAGAGGTATCAGCGTAGTGCTATCGTGGGATGATTAGTGTAGATAGAGGAATCAGCGTAATGCTATCGTGGGATGATTAGTGTAGATAGAGGGATCAGTGTAGTGCCATCGTGGGATGATTAGAGTTGATAGAGGGATCAGCGTTGTGCTATCGTGGGATGATTAGTGTAGATAGAGGTATCAGCGTAGTGCCATCGTGGGATGATTAGTGTAGATAGAGGGATCAGCGTAGTGCCATCGTGGGATGATTAGTGTAGATAGAGGGATCAGCGTAATGCCATCGTGGGATGATTAGTGTAGATAGAGGGATCAGCATAGTGCCATCGTGGGATGATTAGTGTAGATAGAGGGATCAGCGTAGTGCCATCGTGGGATGATTAGTGTAGATAGAGGGATCAGCGTTGTGCTATCGTGGGTTGATTAGTGTAGATAGAGGGATCAGCGTAGTGCTATCGTGGGTTCATTAGTGTAGATAGAGGTGTCAGCGCAGTGCTATCGTGGGATGTTTAGTGTAGATAGAGGGATCAGCGTAGTGCTGTCGTGGGATGATTAGTGTAGATAGAGGGATCAGCGTAGTGCTATCGTGGGATCATTAGTGTAGATAGAGGGATCAGTGAAGTGCTATCCTGGGATGATTAGTGTATATAGAGGGATCAGCATAGTGCCATCGTGGGATGATTAGTGTAGATAGAGGGATCAGCGTAGTGCCAACGTGGGATGATTAGTGTAGATAGAGGGATCAGCGAAATGCTATCGTGGGATGATTAGTGTAGATAGAGGGATCAGCGTAGTGCCATCGTGGGATGATTAGTGTAGATAGAGGGATCAGCGTAGTGCTATCGTGGGATGATTAGTGTAGATAGAGGGATCAGCCTAGTGCTATCGTGGGATGATTAGTGTAGATAGAGGGATCAGCGTAGTGCTATCGTGGGATGATTAGTGTAGATAGAGGGATCAGCGTAGTGCCAACGTGGGATGATTAGTGTAGATAGAGGGATCAGCGAAATGCTATCGTGGGATGATTAGTGTAGATAGAGGGATCAGCGTAGTGCCATCGTGGGATGATTAGTGTAGATAGAGGGATCAGCGTAGTGCTATCGTGGGATGATTAGTGTAGATAGAGGGATCAGCGTAGTGCTATCGTGGGATGATTAGAGTAAATAGAGGGATCAGCGTAGTGCTATCGTGGGATGATTAGTGTAGATAGAGTTATCAGCGTAGTGCTATCGTGGGATGATTAGTGTAGATAGAGGTATCAGCGTAGTGCTATCGTGGGATGATTAGTGTAGATAGAGGGATCAGCGTAGTGCCATCGGGGGATGATTAGTGTAGATAGAGTTATCAACGTAGTGCCATCGTGGGATGATTAGTGTAGATAGAGGTATCAGCGTAGTGCCATCGTGGGATGATTAGTGTAGACAGAGGGATCAGCGTAGTGCTATCGTGGGATGATTAGTGTAGACAGAGGGATCAGCGTAATGCCATCGTGGGATGATTAGTGTAGATAGAGGTATCAGCGTAGTGCTATCATGGGATGATTAGTGTAGATAGAGGTATCAGCGTAGTGCCATCGTGGGATGATTAGTGTAGATAGAGGGATCAGCGTAGTGCCATCGTAGGATGATTAGTGTAGATAGAGGGATCAGCGTAATGCCATCGTGGGATGATTAGTGTAGATAGAGGGATCAGCGTAGTGCCATCGTGGGATGATTAGTGTAGATAGAGGGATCAGCGTAGTGCTATCGTGGGTTGATTAGTGTATATAGAGGGATCAGCGTAGTGCTATCGTGGGTTCATTAGTGTAGATAGAGGTGTAAGCGCAGTGCTATCGTGGGATGTTTAGTGTAGATAGAGGGATCAGCGTAGTGCTGTCGTGGGATGATTAGTGTAGATAGAGGGATCAGCGTAGTGCTATCGTGGGATCATTAGTGTAGATAGAGGGATCAGTGAAGTGCTATCCTGGGATGATTAGTGTAGATAGAGGGATCAGCATAGTGCCATCGTGGGATGATTAGTGTAGATAGAGGCATCAGCGTAGTGCTATCGTGGGATGATTAGTGTAGATAGAGGGATCAGCGTAGTGCTATCGTGGGATGATTAGTTTAGATAGAGGGATCAGCGTAGTGCCAACGTGGGATGATTAGCGTAGATAGAGGGATCAGCGAAATGCCATCGTGGGATGATTAGCGTAGATAGAGGTATCGGCGTAGTGCCATCGTGGGATGATTAGCGTAGATAGAGGTATCGGCGTAGTGCTATCGTGGGATGATTAGCGTAGATAGAGGGATCAGTGAAATGCCATCGTGGGATGATTAGTGTAGATAAAGGGATCAGCGTAGTGCCATCGTGGGATGATTCGTGTAGATAGAGGGATCAGCGTAGTGCTATCGTGGGATGATTCGTGTAGATAGAGGGATCAGCGTAGTGCTATCGTGGGATGATTCGTGTAGATAGAGGGATCAGCGTAGTGCTATCCTGGGATGATTAGTGCAGATAGAGAGATCAGCGTAGTGCCATCGTGGGATGATTAGTGTAGATAGAAGTATCAGCGTAGTGCCATCGTGGGATGATTAGTGTAGATAGAGGGATCAGAGTAATGCCATCGTGGGATGATTAGTGTAGATAGAGGGATCAGCGTAGTGCTATCGTGGGATGATTAGTGTAGATAGAGGGATCAGCGTAGTGCTATCGTGGGATGATTAGTGTAGATAGAGGTATCAGCGTAGTGCTATCGTGGGATGATTAGTGTAGATAGAGGGATCAGCGTAATGCTATCGTGGGATGATTAGTGTAGATAGAGGGATCAGTGTAGTGCCATCGTGGGATGATTAGTGTTGATAGAGAGATCAGCGTAGTGCTATCGTGGGATGATTAGTGTAGATAGAGGTATCAGCGTAGTGCTATCGTGGGATGATTAGTGTAGATAGAGGGATCAGCGTAGTGCCAACGTGGGATGATTAGTGTAGATAGAGGGATCAGCGAAATGCTATCGTGGGATGATTAGTGTAGATAGAGGGATCAGCGTAGTGCCATCGTGGGATGATTAGTGTAGATAGAGGGATCAGCGTAGTGCTATCGTGGGTTGATTAGTGTAGATAGAGGGATCAACGTAGTGCTATCGTGGGATGATTAGTGTAGATAGAGGGATCAGCGTAGTGCTATCGTGGGATGACTAGAGTAAATAGAGGGATCAGCGTAGTGCTATCGTGGGATGATTAGTGTAGATAGAGTTATCAGCGTAGTGCTATCGTGGGATGATTAGTGTAGATAGTGGTATCAGCGTAGTGCTATCGTGGGATGATTAGTGTAGATAGAGGGATCAGCGTAGTGCCATCGGGGGATGATTAGTGTAGATAGAGTTATCAACGTAGTGCTATCGTGGGATGATTAGTGTAGATAGAGGTATCAGCGTAGTGCCATCGTGGGATGATTAGTGTAGATAGAGGGATCAGCGTAGTGCTATCGTGGGATGATTAGTGTAGACAGAGGGATCAGCGTAATGCCATCGTGGGATGATTAGTGTAGATAGAGGTATCAGCGTAGTGCTATCGTGGGATGATTAGTGTAGATAGAGGTATCAGCGTAGTGCTATCGTGGGATGATTAGTGTAGATAGAGGTATCAGCGTAGTGCCATCGTGGGATGATTGGTGTAGATAGAGGTATCAGCGTAGTGCCATCGTGGGATGATTAGTGTAGATAGAGGGATCAGCGTAGTGCCATCGTGGGATGATTAGTGTAGATAGAGGGATCAGCGTAGTGCTATCGTGGGTTCATTAGTGTAGATAGAGGTGTCAGCGCAGTGCTATCGTGGGATGATTAGTGTAGATAGAGGGATCAGCGTAGTGCCAAAGTGGGATGATTAGTGTAGATAGAGGTATCAGCGTAGTGCTATCGTGGGATGATTAGTGCAGATAGAGGGATCAGCGTAATGCTATCGTGGGATGATTAGTGTAGATAGAGGGATCAGCGTTGTGCCATCGTGGGATGATTAGTGTTGATAGAGGGATCAGCGTAGTGCTATCGTGGGATGATTAGTGTAGATAGAGGGATCAGCGTAGTGCTATCGTGGGATGATTAGTGTAGATAGAGGGATCAGCCTAGTGCTATCGTGGGATGATTAGTGTAGATAGAGGGATCAGCGTAGTGCTATCGTGGGATGATTAGTGTAGATAGAGGGATCAGCGTAGTGCCAACGTGGGATGATTAGTGTAGATAGAGGGATCAGCGAAATGCCATCGTGGGATGATTAGTTTAGATAGAGGGATCAGCGAAATGCCATCGTGGGATGATTAGTGTAGATAGAGGGATCAGCGTAGTGCCATCGTGGGATGATTAGTGTAGCTAGAGGGATCAGCGTAGTGCCATCGTGGGATGATTAGTGTAGATAGAGGGATCAGCGTAGTGCTATCGTGGGATGATTAGTGTAGATAGAGGGATCAGCGTAGTGCTATCGTGGGATGATTAGCGTAGATAGGGGGATCAGCGTAGTGCTATCGTGGGATGATTAGCGTAAATAGAGGGATCAACGTAGTGCTATCGTGGGATGATTAGCGTAGATAGAGTTATCAGCGTAGTGCTATCGTGGGATGATTAGCGTAGATAGAGGTATCAGCGTAGTGCTATCGTGGGATGATTAGCGTAGATAGAGGGATCAGCGTAGTGCTATCGGGGGATGATTAGCGTAGATAGAGGTATCAGCGTAGTGCCATGGGGGTATGATTAGCGTAGATAGAGGTATCGGCGTAGTGCCATCGTGGGATGATTAACGTAGATAGAGGTATCGGCGTAGTGCCATCGTGGGATGATTAGCGTAGATAGAGATATCGGCGTAGTGCTATCGTGGGATGATTAGCGTAGATAGAGGGATCGGCGTAGTGCTATCGTGGGATGATTAGCGTAGATAGAGGGATCGGCGTAGTGCTATCGTGGGATGATTAGCGTAGATAGAGGGATCGGCGTAGTGCTATCGTGGGATGATTAGCGTAGATAGAGGGATCGGCGTAGTGCTATCGTGGGATGATTAGCGTAGATAGAGGGATCGGCGTAGTGCTATCGTGGGATGATTAGCGTAGATAGAGGGATCGGTGTAGTGCTATCCTGGGATGATTAGTGTAGATAGAAGAATCAGCGTAGTGCCATCGTGGGATGATTAGTGTAGATAGAGGGATCAGCGTAGTGCTATCGTGGGATGATTAGTGTAGATAGAGTGATCAGCGTAGTGCTATCGTGGGATGATTAGTGTAGATAGAGGGATCAGCGTAGTGCCAACGTGGGATGATTAGTGTAGATAGAGGGATCAGCGAAATGCCATCGTGGGATGATTAGTGTAGATAGAGGGATCAGCGTAGTGCTATCGTGGGATGATTAGTGTAGATAGAGGGATCAGCGTAGTGCTATCCTGGGATGATTAGTGCAGATAGAGGGATCAGCGTAGTGCCATCGTGGGATGATTAGTGTAGATAGAAGTATCAGCGTAGTGCCATCGTGGGATGATTAGTGTAGATAGAGGGATCAGAGTAATGCCATCGTGGGATGATTACTGTAGATAGAGGGATCAGCGTAGTGCCATCGTGGGATGATTAGTGTAGATAGAGGGATCAGCGTAGTGCTATCGTGGGATGATTAGTGTAGATAGAGGGAATAGCGAAGTGCTATCGTGGGATGATTAGTGTAGATAGAGGTATCAGCGTAGTGCCATCGTGGGATGATTAGTGTAGATAGAGGTATCAGCGTAGTGCTATCGTGGGATGATTAGTTTAGATAGAGGGATCAGCGTAGTGCTATCGTGGGATGATTAGTGCAGATAGAGGGATCAGCGTAATGCTATCGTGGGATGATTAGTGTAGATAGAGGTATCAGCGTATTGCCACCGTGGGATGATTAGTGTAGATAGAGGGATGAGCGTAGTGCCATCGTGGGATGATTAGTGTAGATAGAGGTATCAGCGTAGTGCTATCGTGGGATGATTAGTGTAGATAGAGGGATCAGCGTAGTGCTATCGTGGGATGAGTAGTATAGATAGAGGGATCAGCGTAGTGCCAAAGTGGGATGATTAGTGTAGATAGAGGTATCAGCATAGTGCTATCGTGGGATGATTAGTGTAGATAGAGGAATCAGCGTAATGCTATCGTGGGATGATTAGTGTAGATAGAGGGATCAGTGTAGTGCCATCGTGGGATGATTAGAGTTGATAGAGGGATCAGCGTTGTGCTATCGTGGGATGATTAGTGTAGATAGAGGTATCAGCGTAGTGCCATCGTGGGATGATTAGTGTAGATAGAGGGATCAGCGTAGTGCCATCGTGGGATGATTAGTGTAGATAGAGGGATCAGCGTAATGCCATCGTGGGATGATTAGTGTAGATAGAGGGATCAGCATAGTGCCATCGTGGGATGATTAGTGTAGATAGAGGGATCAGCGTAGTGCCATCGTGGGATGATTAGTGTAGATAGAGGGATCATCGTTGTGCTATCGTGGGTTGATTAGTGTAGATAGAGGGATCAGCGTAGTGCTATCGTGGGTTCATTAGTGTAGATAGAGGTGTCAGCGCAGTGCTATCGTGGGATGATTAGCGTAGATAGAGATATCGGCGTAGTGCTATCGTGGGATGATTAGCGTAGATAGAGGGATCGGCGTAGTGCTATCGTGGGATGATTAGCGTAGATAGAGGGATCGGCGTAGTGCTATCGTGGGATGATTAGCGTAGATAGAGGGATCGGCGTAGTGCTATCGTGGGATGATTAGCGTAGATAGAGGGATCGGCGTAGTGCTATCGTGGGATGATTAGCGTAGATAGAGGGATCGGCGTAGTGCTATCGTGGGATGATTAGCGTAGATAGAGGGATCGGTGTAGTGCTATCCTGGGATGATTAGTGTAGATAGAAGAATCAGCGTAGTGCCATCGTGGGATGATTAGTGTAGATAGAGGGATCAGCGTAGTGCTATCGTGGGATGATTAGTGTAGATAGAGTGATCAGCGTAGTGCTATCGTGGGATGATTAGTGTAGATAGAGGGATCAGCGTAGTGCCAACGTGGGATGATTAGTGTAGATAGAGGGATCAGCGAAATGCCATCGTGGGATGATTAGTGTAGATAGAGGGATCAGCGTAGTGCTATCGTGGGATGATTAGTGTAGATAGAGGGATCAGCGTAGTGCTATCCTGGGATGATTAGTGCAGATAGAGGGATCAGCGTAGTGCCATCGTGGGATGATTAGTGTAGATAGAAGTATCAGCGTAGTGCCATCGTGGGATGATTAGTGTAGATAGAGGGATCAGAGTAATGCCATCGTGGGATGATTACTGTAGATAGAGGGATCAGCGTAGTGCCATCGTGGGATGATTAGTGTAGATAGAGGGATCAGCGTAGTGCTATCGTGGGATGATTAGTGTAGATAGAGGGAATAGCGAAGTGCTATCGTGGGATGATTAGTGTAGATAGAGGTATCAGCGTAGTGCCATCGTGGGATGATTAGTGTAGATAGAGGTATCAGCGTAGTGCTATCGTGGGATGATTAGTTTAGATAGAGGGATCAGCGTAGTGCTATCGTGGGATGATTAGTGCAGATAGAGGGATCAGCGTAATGCTATCGTGGGATGATTAGTGTAGATAGAGGTATCAGCGTATTGCCACCGTGGGATGATTAGTGTAGATAGAGGGATGAGCGTAGTGCCATCGTGGGATGATTAGTGTAGATAGAGGTATCAGCGTAGTGCTATCGTGGGATGATTAGTGTAGATAGAGGGATCAGCGTAGTGCTATCGTGGGATGAGTAGTGTAGATAGAGGGATCAGCGTAGTGCCAAAGTGGGATGATTAGTGTAGATAGAGGTATCAGCGTAGTGCTATCGTGGGATGATTAGTGTAGATAGAGGAATCAGCGTAATGCTATCGTGGGATGATTAGTGTAGATAGAGGGATCAGTGTAGTGCCATCGTGGGATGATTAGAGTTGATAGAGGGATCAGCGTTGTGCTATCGTGGGATGATTAGTGTAGATAGAGGTATCAGCGTAGTGCCATCGTGGGATGATTAGTGTAGATAGAGGGATCAGCGTAGTGCCATCGTGGGATGATTAGTGTAGATAGAGGGATCAGCGTAATGCCATCGTGGGATGATTAGTGTAGATAGAGGGATCAGCATAGTGCCATCGTGGGATGATTAGTGTAGATAGAGGGATCAGCGTAGTGCCATCGTGGGATGATTAGTGTAGATAGAGGGATCAGCGTTGTGCTATCGTGGGTTGATTAGTGTAGATAGAGGGATCAGCGTAGTGCTATCGTGGGTTCATTAGTGTAGATAGAGGTGTCAGCGCAGTGCTATCGTGGGATGATTAGCGTAGATAGAGATATCGGCGTAGTGCTATCGTGGGATGATTAGCGTAGATAGAGGGATCGGCGTAGTGCTATCGTGGGATGATTAGCGTAGATAGAGGGATCGGCGTAGTGCTATCGTGGGATGATTAGCGTAGATAGAGGGATCGGCGTAGTGCTATCGTGGGATGATTAGCGTAGATAGAGGGATCGGCGTAGTGCTATCGTGGGATGATTAGCGTAGATAGAGGGATCGGCGTAGTGCTATCGTGGGATGATTAGCGTAGATAGAGGGATCGGTGTAGTGCTATCCTGGGATGATTAGTGTAGATAGAAGAATCAGCGTAGTGCCATCGTGGGATGATTAGTGTAGATAGAGTGATCAGCGTAGTGCTATCGTGGGATGATTAGTGTAGATAGAGTGATCAGCGTAGTGCTATCGTGGGATGATTAGTGTAGATAGAGGGATCAGCGTAGTGCCAACGTGGGATGATTAGTGTAGATAGAGGGATCAGCGAAATGCCATCGTGGGATGATTAGTGTAGATAGAGGGATCAGCGTAGTGCTATCGTGGGATGATTAGTGTAGATAGAGGGATCAGCGTAGTGCTATCCTGGGATGATTAGTGCAGATAGAGGGATCAGCGTAGTGCCATCGTGGGATGATTAGTGTAGATAGAAGTATCAGCGTAGTGCCATCGTGGGATGATTAGTGTAGATAGAGGGATCAGAGTAATGCCATCGTGGGATGATTACTGTAGATAGAGGGATCAGCGTAGTGCCATCGTGGGATGATTAGTGTAGATAGAGGGATCAGCGTAGTGCTATCGTGGGATGATTAGTGTAGATAGAGGGAATAGCGAAGTGCTATCGTGGGATGATTAGTGTAGATAGAGGTATCAGCGTAGTGCCATCGTGGGATGATTAGTGTAGATAGAGGTATCAGCGTAGTGCTATCGTGGGATGATTAGTTTAGATAGAGGGATCAGCGTAGTGCTATCGTGGGATGATTAGTGCAGATAGAGGGATCAGCGTAATGCTATCGTGGGATGATTAGTGTAGATAGAGGTATCAGCGTATTGCCACCGTGGGATGATTAGTGTAGATAGAGGGATGAGCGTAGTGCCATCGTGAGATGATTAGTGTAGATAGAGGGATCAGCGTAGTGCTATCGTGGGATGATTAGTGTAGATAGAGGGATCAGCGTAGTGCTATCGTGGGATGAGTAGTGTAGATAGAGGGATCAGCGTAGTGCCAAAGTGGGATGATTAGTGTAGATAGAGGTATCAGCGTAGTGCTATCGTGGGATGATTAGTGTAGATAGAGGAATCAGCGTAATGCTATCGTGGGATGATTAGTGTAGATAGAGGGATCAGTGTAGTGCCATCGTGGGATGATTAGAGTTGATAGAGGGATCAGCGTTGTGCTATCGTGGGATGATTAGTGTAGATAGAGGTATCAGCGTAGTGCCATCGTGGGATGATTAGTGTAGATAGAGGGATCAGCGTAGTGCCATCGTGGGATGATTAGTGTAGATAGAGGGATCAGCGTAATGCCATCGTGGGATGATTAGTGTAGATAGAGGGATCAGCATAGTGCCATCGTGGGATGATTAGTGTAGATAGAGGGATCAGCGTAGTGCCATCGTGGGATGATTAGTGTAGATAGAGGGATCAGCGTTGTGCTATCGTGGGTTGATTAGTGTAGATAGAGGGATCAGCGTAGTGCTATCGTGGGTTCATTAGTGTAGATAGAGGTGTCAGCGCAGTGCTATCGTGGGATGTTTAGTGTAGATAGAGGGATCAGCGTAGTGCTGTCGTGGGATGATTAGTGTAGATAGAGGGATCAGCGTAGTGCTATCGTGGGATCATTAGTGTAGATAGAGGGATCAGTGAAGTGCTATCCTGGGATGATTAGTGTATATAGAGGGATCAGCATAGTGCCATCGTGGGATGATTAGTGTAGATAGAGGGATCAGCGTAGTGCCAACGTGGGATGATTAGTGTAGATAGAGGGATCAGCGAAATGCTATCGTGGGATGATTAGTGTAGATAGAGGGATCAGCGTAGTGCCATCGTGGGATGATTAGTGTAGATAGAGGGATCAGCGTAGTGCTATCGTGGGATGATTAGTGTAGATAGAGGGATCAGCCTAGTGCTATCGTGGGATGATTAGTGTAGATAGAGGGATCAGCGTAGTGCTATCGTGGGATGATTAGTGTAGATAGAGGGATCAGCGTAGTGCCAACGTGGGATGATTAGTGTAGATAGAGGGATCAGCGAAATGCTATCGTGGGATGATTAGTGTAGATAGAGGGATCAGCGTAGTGCCATCGTGGGATGATTAGTGTAGATAGAGG
This sequence comes from Taudactylus pleione, assembly GCA_031769625.1. Lineage (NCBI taxonomy): Eukaryota > Metazoa > Chordata > Amphibia > Anura > Myobatrachidae > Taudactylus > Taudactylus pleione. The sequence continues at coordinate 206,138 of JAUIMM010001777.1, read as the reverse complement.
GATCAGCGTAGTGCTATCGTGGGATGATTAGTGTAGATAGAGGGATCAACGTAGTGCTATCGTGGGATGATTAGTGTAGATAGAGGGATCAGCGTAGTGCTATCGTGGGATGATTAGAGTAAATAGAGGGATCAGCGTAGTGCTATCGTGGGATGATTAGTGTAGATAGAGTTATCAGCGTAGTGCTATCGTGGGATGATTAGTGTAGATAGAGGTATCAGCGTAGTGCTATCGTGGGATGATTAGTGTAGATAGAGGGATCAGCGTAGTGCCATCGGGGGATGATTAGTGTAGATAGAGTTATCAACGTAGTGCCATCGTGGGATGATTAGTGTAGATAGAGGTATCAGCGTAGTGCCATCGTGGGATGATTAGTGTAGACAGAGGGATCAGCGTAGTGCTATCGTGGGATGATTAGTGTAGACAGAGGGATCAGCGTAATGCCATCGTGGGATGATTAGTGTAGATAGAGGTATCAGCGTAGTGCTATCATGGGATGATTAGTGTAGATAGAGGTATCAGCGTAGTGCCATCGTGGGATGATTAGTGTAGATAGAGGGATCAGCGTAGTGCCATCGTGGGATGATTAGTGTAGATAGAGGGATCAGCGTAATGCCATCGTGGGATGATTAGTGTAGATAGAGGGATCAGCGTAGTGCCATCGTGGGATGATTAGTGTAGATAGAGGGATCAGCGTAGTGCTATCGTGGGTTGATTAGTGTATATAGAGGGATCAGCGTAGTGCTATCGTGGGTTCATTAGTGTAGATAGAGGTGTAAGCGCAGTGCTATCGTGGGATGTTTAGTGTAGATAGAGGGATCAGCGTAGTGCTGTCGTGGGATGATTAGTGTAGATAGAGGGATCAGCGTAGTGCTATCGTGGGATCATTAGTGTAGATAGAGGGATCAGTGAAGTGCTATCCTGGGATGATTAGTGTAGATAGAGGGATCAGCATAGTGCCATCGTGGGATGATTAGTGTAGATAGAGGCATCAGCGTAGTGCTATCGTGGGATGATTAGTGTAGATAGAGGGATCAGCGTAGTGCTATCGTGGGATGATTAGTTTAGATAGAGGGATCAGCGTAGTGCCAACGTGGGATGATTAGCGTAGATAGAGGGATCAGCGAAATGCCATCGTGGGATGATTAGCGTAGATAGAGGTATCGGCGTAGTGCCATCGTGGGATGATTAGCGTAGATAGAGGTATCGGCGTAGTGCTATCGTGGGATGATTAGCGTAGATAGAGGGATCAGTGAAATGCCATCGTGGGATGATTAGTGTAGATAAAGGGATCAGCGTAGTGCCATCGTGGGATGATTCGTGTAGATAGAGGGATCAGCGTAGTGCTATCGTGGGATGATTCGTGTAGATAGAGGGATCAGCGTAGTGCTATCGTGGGATGATTCGTGTAGATAGAGGGATCAGCGTAGTGCTATCCTGGGATGATTAGTGCAGATAGAGAGATCAGCGTAGTGCCATCGTGGGATGATTAGTGTAGATAGAAGTATCAGCGTAGTGCCATCGTGGGATGATTAGTGTAGATAGAGGGATCAGAGTAATGCCATCGTGGGATGATTAGTGTAGATAGAGGGATCAGCGTAGTGCTATCGTGGGATGATTAGTGTAGATAGAGGGATCAGCGTAGTGCTATCGTGGGATGATTAGTGTAGATAGAGGTATCAGCGTAGTGCTATCGTGGGATGATTAGTGTAGATAGAGGGATCAGCGTAATGCTATCATGGGATGATTAGTGTAGATAGAGGGATCAGTGTAGTGCCATCGTGGGATGATTAGTGTTGATAGAGAGATCAGCGTAGTGCTATCGTGGGATGATTAGTGTAGATAGAGGTATCAGCGTAGTGCTATCGTGGGATGATTAGTGTAGATAGAGGGATCAGCGTAGTGCCAACGTGGGATGATTAGTGTAGATAGAGGGATCAGCGAAATGCTATCGTGGGATGATTAGTGTAGATAGAGGGATCAGCGTAGTGCCATCGTGGGATGATTAGTGTAGATAGAGGGATCAGCGTAGTGCTATCGTGGGTTGATTAGTGTAGATAGAGGGATCAACGTAGTGCTATCGTGGGATGATTAGTGTAGATAGAGGGATCAGCGTAGTGCTATCGTGGGATGATTAGTGTACATAGAGGGATCAGCGTAGTGCTATCGTGGGATGATTAGTGTAGATAGAGGTCTCAGCGCAGAGCTATCGTGGGATGATTAGTGTAGATAGAGGTATCAGCGTAGTGCTATCGTGGGATGATTAGTGTAGATAGAGGGATCAGCGAAGTGCTATCGGGGGATGAATAGTGTATATAGAGGGATCAGCGTAATGCCATCGTGGGATGATTAGTGTAGATAGAGGGATCAGCATAATGCCATCGTGGGATGATTAGTGTAGATAGAGGGATCAGCGTAGTGCCATCGTGGGATGATTAGTGTAGATAGAGGGATCAGCATAATGCCATCGTGGGATGATTAGTGTAGATAGAGGGATCAGCATAGTGCCATCGTGGGATGATTAGTGTAGATAGAGGGATCAGCGTAGTGCCATCGTGGGATGATTAGTGTAGATAGAGGGATCAGCGTAGTGCTATCGTGGGTTCATTAGTGTAGATAGAGGGGTCAGCGTAGTGCTATCGTGGGTTCATTAGTGTAGATAGAGGGGTCAGCGCAGTGCTATCGTGGGATGATTAGTGTAGATAGAGGGGTCAGCGTAGTGCTATCGTGGGATGATTAGTGTAGATAGAGGGATCAGCGTAGTGCTATCGTGGGATGATTAGTGTAGATAGAGGGATCAGCGTAGTGCTATCGTGGGATCATTAGTGTAGATAGAGGGATCAGTGAAGTTCTATCCTGGGATGATTAGTGTAGATAGAGGGATCAGCGTAGTGCCATCGTGGGATGATTAGTGTAGATAGAGGGATCAGCGTAGTGCTATCGTGGGATGATTAGTGTAGATAGAGGGATCAACGTAGTGCTATCGTGGGATGATTAGTGTAGATAGAGGGATTAGCGTAGTGCTATCGTGGGATGATTAGAGTAAATAGAGGGATCAGCGTAGTGCTATCGTGGGATGATTAGTGTAGATAAAGTTATCAGCGTAGTGCTATCGTGGGATGATTAGTGTAGATAGAGGTATCAGCGTAGTGCCATCGTGGGATGATTAGTGTAGATAGAGGGATCAGCGTAGTGCCATCGGGGGATGATTAGTGTAGATAGAGTTATCAACGTAGTGCCATCGTGTGATGATTAGTGTAGATAGAGGTATCAACGTAGTGCCATCGTGGGATGATTAGTGTAGATAGAGGTATCAGCGTAGTGCCATCGTTTGATGATTAGTGTAGATAGAGGGATCAGCGTAGTGCCATCGTGGGATGATTAGTGTAGACAGAGGGATCAGCGTAATGCCATCGTGGGATGACTAGTGTAGATAGAGGTATCAGCGTAGTGCTATCGTGGGATGGTTAGTGTAGATAGAGGGATCAGCGTAGTGCCATCGTGGGATGATTAGTGTAGATAGAGGGATCAGCGTAGTGCTATCGTGGGTTGATTAGTGTAGATAGAGGGATCAGCGTAGTGCTATCGTGGGTTCATTAGTGTAGATAGAGGTGTCAGCGCAGTGCTATCGTGGGATGTTTAGTGTAGATAGAGGGATCAGCGTAGTGCTGTCGTGGGATGATTAGTGTAGATAGAGGGATCAGCGTAGTGCTGTCGTGGGATCATTAGTGTAGATAGAGGGATCAGTGAAGTGCTATCCTGGGATGATTAGTGTATATAGAGGGATCAGCATAGTGCCATCGTGGGATGATTAGTGTAGATAGAGGGATCAGCGTAGTGCCAACGTGGGATGATTAGTGTAGATAGAGGGATCAGCGAAATGCTATCGTGGGATGATTAGTGTAGATAGAGGGATCAGCGTAGTGCCATCGTGGGATGATTAGTGTAGATAGAGGGATCAGCGTAGTGCTATCGTGGGATGATTAGTGTTGATAGAGGGATCAGCCTAGTGCTATCGTGGGATGATTAGTGTAGATAGAGGGATCAGCGTAGTGCTATCGTGGGATGATTAGTGTAGATAGAGGGATCAGCGTAGTGCCAACGTGGGATGATTAGTGTAGATAGAGGGATCAGCGAAATGCTTTCGTGGGATCATTAGTGTAGATAGAGGGATCAGCGTAGTGCCATCGTGGGATGATTAGTGTAGATAGAGGGATCAGCGTAGTGCTATCGTGGGATGATTAGTGTAGATAGAGGGATCGACGTAGTGCTATCGTGGGATGATTAGTGTAGATAGAGGGATCAGCGTAGTGCTATCGTGGGATGATTAGAGTAAATAGAGGGATCAGCGTAGTGCTATCGTGGGATGATTAGTGTAGATAGAGTTATCAGCGTAGTGCTATCGTGGGATGATTAGTGTAGATAGAGGTATCAGCGTAGTGCTATCGTGGGATGATTAGTGTAGATAGAGGGATCAGCGTAGTGCCATCGGGGGATGATTAGTGTAGATAGAGTTATCAACGTAGTGCCATCGTGGGATGATTAGTGTAGATAGAGGTATCAGCGTAGTGCCATCGTGGGATGATTAGTGTAGATAGTGGGATCAGCGTAGTGCTATCGTGGGATGATTAGTGTAGACAGAGGGATCAGCGTAATGCCACCGTGGGATGATTAGTGTAGATAGAGGTATCAGCGTAGTGCTATCGTGGGATGATTAGTGTAGATAGAGGGATCAGCGTAGTGCCATCGTGGGATGATTAGTGTAGATAGAGGGATCAGCGTAGTGCTATCGTGGGATGATTAGAGTAAATAGAGGGATCAGCGTAGTGCTATCGTGGGATGATTAGTGTAGATAGAGGGATCAGCGTAGTGCCATCGTGGGATGATTAGTGTAGATAGAGGGATCAGCGTAGTGCTATCGTGGGATGATTAGTGTAGATAGAGGGATCAGCGTAGTGCTATCCTGGGATGATTAGTGCAGATAGAGGGATCAGCGTAGTGCCATCGTGGGATGATTAGTGTAGATAGAAGTATCAGCGTAGTGCCATCTTGGGATGATTAGTGTAGATAGAGGGATCAGAGTAATGCCATCGTGGGATGATTAATGTAGATAGAGGGATCAGCGTAGTGCTATCGTGGGATGATTAGTGTAGATAGAGGGATCAGCGTAGTGCTATCGTGGGATGATTAGTGTAGATAGAGGGATCAGCGTAGTGCCAAAGTGGGATGATTAGTGTAGATAGAGGTATCAGCGTAGTGCTATCGTGGGATGATTAGTGTAGATAGAGGGATCAGCGTAATGCTATCGTGGGATGATTAGTGTAGATAGAGGGATCAGCGTAGTGCCATCGTGGGATGATTAGTATTGATAGAGGGATCAGCGTAGTGCTATCGTCGGATGATTAGTGTAGATAGAGGTATCAGCGTAGTGCTATCGTGGGATGATTAGTGTAGATAGAGGGATCAGCGTAGTGCCAACGTGGGATGATTAGTGTAGATAGAGGGATCAGCGAAATGCTATCGTGGGATGATTAGTGTAGATAGAGGGATCAGCGTAGTGCAATCGTGGGATGATTAGTGTAGATAGAGGGATCAGCGTAGTGCTATCATGGGATGATTAGTGTTGATAGATGGATCAGCCTAGTGCTATCGTGGGATGATTAGTGTAGATAGAGGGATCAGCGTAGTGCCAACGTGGGATGATTAGTGTAGATAGAGGGATCAGCGTAGTACTATCGTGGGATGATTTGTGTAGATAGAGGGATCAGCGTAGTGCTATTGTGGGATGATTTGTGTAGATAGAGGTAGCAGCGTAGTGCCATCGTGGGATGATTAGTGTAGATAGAGGGATCAGCGTAGTGCCATCGTGGGATGATTAGTGTAGATAGAGGGATCAGCGTAGGGCCATCGTGGGATGATTAGTGTAGATAGAGGGATCAGCGTAGTGCCATCGTGGGATGATTAGTGTAGATAGAGGGATCAGCATAATGCAATCGTGGGATGATTAGTGTAGATAGAGGGATCAGCGTAGTGCCATCGTGGGATGATTAGTGTAGATAGAGGGATCAGCATAATGCCATCGTGGGATGATTAGTGTAGATAGAGGGATCAGCGTAGTGCCATCGTGGGATGATTAGTGTAGATAGAGGGATCAGCGTAGTGCCATCGTGGGATGATTAGTGTAGATAGAGGGATCAGCGTAGTGCTATCGTGGGTTCATTAGTGTAGATAGAGGGGTCAGCGTAGTGCTATCGTGGGTTCATTAGTGTAGATAGAGGGGTCAGCGCAGTGCTATCGTGGGATGATTAGTGTAGATAGAGGGATCAGCGTAGTGCTATCGTGGGATCATTAGTGTAGATAGAGGGATCAGTGAAGTTCTATCCTGGGATGATTAGTGTAGATAGAGGGATCAGCATAGTGCCATCGTGGGATGATTAGTGTAGATAGAAGTATCAGTGTAGTGCCATCGTGGGATGATTAGTGTAGATAGAGGGATCAGCGTAATGCCATCGTGGGATGATTAGTGTAGATAGAGGGACCAGCGTAGTGCTATCGTGGGATGATTAGTGTAGATAGAGGGATCAGCGTAGTGCCATCGTGGGATGATTATTGAAGATAGAGGGATCAGCGTAGTGCTATCGTGGGATGATTAGTGAAGATAGAGGGATCAGCGTAGTGCTATCGTGTGATGATTAGTGTAGATAGAGGGATCAGCGTAGTGCTATCGTGGGATGATTAGTGTAGCTAGAGGTATCAGCGTAGTGCCATCGTGTGATGATTAGTGTAGATAGAGGTATCAGCGTAGTGCCATCGTGGGATGATTAGTGTAGATAGAGGGATCAGCGTAGTGCCATCGTGGGATGATTAGTGTAGATAGAGGGATCAACGTAGTGCTATCGTGGGATGATTAGTGTAGATAGAGGGATCAGCGTAGTGCTATCGTGGGATGATTAGTGTAGATAGAGGGATCAGCATAGTGCCAACGTGGGATGATTAGTGTAGATAGAGGGATCAGCGAAATGCCATCGTGGGATGATTAGTGTAGATAGAGGGATCAGCGTAGTGCCATCGTGGGATGATTAGTGTAGATAGAGGGATCAGCGTAGTGCCATCGTGGGATGATTAGTGTAGATAGAGGGATCAGCGTAGTGCTATCGTGGAATGATTAGTGTAGATAGAGGGATCAGCGTAGTGCTATCGTGGGATGATTAGTGTAAATAGAGGGATCAGCGTAGTGCTATCGTGGGATGATTAGTGTAGATAGAGGGATCAGCGTAGTGCTATCGTGGGATGATTAGTGTAGATAGAGGGATCAGCGTAGTGCTATCGTGGGATGATTAGTGTAGATAGAAGGATCAGCGTAGTGCTATCGTGGGATGATTAGTGTAGATAGAGGGATCAGCGTAGTGCTATCGTGGGATGATTAGTGTAAATAGAGGGATCAGCGTAGTGCTATCGTGGGATGATTAGTGTAGATAGAGGGATCAGCGTAATGCTATCGTGGGATGATTAGTGTAGATAGAGGGATCAGCGTAGTGCCATCGTGGGATGATTAGTGTTGATAGAGGGATCAGCGTAGTGCTATCGTGGGATGATTAGTGTAGATAGAGGTATCAGCGTACTGCTATCGTGGGATGATTAGCGTAGATAGAGGGATCAGCGTAGTGCTATCGTGGGATGATTGGCGTAGATAGAGGGATCAGCGTGGTGCTATCGTGGGATGATTAGCGTAGATAGAGGTATCAGCGTAGTGCCAACGTGGGATGATTAGCGTAGATAGAGGGATCGGCTTAGTGCTATCGTGGGATGATTGGTGTAGATAGAGGGATCGGCGTAGCGCTATCGTGGGATGATTAGGGTAGATAGAGGGATCGGCCTAGTGCTATCGTGGGATCATTAGCGTAGATAGAGGGATCGGCGTAGTGCTATCGTGGGATGATTAGTGTAGATAGAGGGATCAGCGTAGTGCCATCGTGGGATGATTAGTGTAGATAGAGGGATCAGCGTAGTGCCATCATGGGATGATTAGTGTAGATAGAGGGATCAGCGTAGTGCCATCGTGGGATGATTAGTGTAGATAGAGGGATCAGCGTAATGCCATCGTGGGATGATTAGTGTAGGTAGAGGTATCAGCGTAGTGCTATCGTGGGATGATTAGTGTATATAGAGGGATCAGCGTAGTGCTATCGTGGGATGATTAGTGAAGATAGAGGGATCAGCGTAGTGCTATCGTGGGATGATTAGTGTAGATAGAGGGATCAGCGTAGTGCTATCGTGGGATGATTAGTGTAGATAGAGGGATCAGCGTAGTGCTATCGTGGGATGATTAGTGTACATAGAGGGATCAGCGTAGTGCTATCGTGGGATGATTAGTGTAGATAGAGGTCTCAGCGCAGAGCTATCGTGGGATGATTAGTGTAGATAGAGGTATCAGCGTAGTGCTATCGTGGGATGATTAGTGTGGATAGAGGGATCAGCGAAGTGCTATCGGGGGATGAATAGTGTATATAGAGGGATCAGCGTAATGCCATCGTGGGATGATTAGTGTAGATAGAGGGATCAGCATAATGCCATCGTGGGATGATTAGTGTAGATAGAGGGATCAGCGTAGTGCCATCGTGGGATGATTAGTGTAGATAGAGGGATCAGCATAATGCCATCGTGGGATGATTAGTGTAGATAGAGGGATCAGCGTAGTGCCATCGTGGGATGATTAGTGTAGATAGAGGGATCAGCGTAGTGCCATCGTGGGATGATTAGTGTAGATAGAGGGATCAGCGTAGTGCTATCGTGGGTTCATTAGTGTAGATAGAGGGGTCAGCGTAGTGCTATCGTGGGTTCATTAGTGTAGATAGAGGGGTCAGCGCAGTGCTATCGTGGGATGATTAGTGTAGATAGAGGGGTCAGAGTAGTGCTATCGTGGGATGATTAGTGTAGATAGAGGGATCAGCGTAGTGCTATCGTGGGATGATTAGTGTAGATAGAGGGATCAGCGTAGTGCTATCGTGGGATCATTAGTGTAGATAGAGGGATCAGTGAAGTTCTATCCTGGGATGATTAGTGTAGATAGAGGGATCAGCATAGTGCCATCGTGGGATGATTAGTGTAGATAGAAGTATCAGTGTAGTGCCATCGTGGGATGATTAGTGTAGATAGAGGGATCAGCGTAATGCCATCGTGGGATGATTAGTGTAGATAGAGGGACCAGCGTAGTGCCATCGTGGGATGATTAGTGTAGATAGAGGGATCAGCGTAATGCCATCGTGGGATGATTAGTGAAGATAGAGGGATCAGCGTAGTGCTATCATGGGATGATTAGTGAAGATAGAGGGATCAGCGTAGTGCTATCGTGGGATGATTAGTGTAGATAGAGGGATCAGCGTAGTGCCATCGTGGGATGATTAGTGTAGCTAGAGGTATCAGCGTAGTGCCATCGTGTGATGATTAGTGTAGATAGAGGTATCAGCGTAGTGCCATCGTGGGATGATTAGTGTAGATAGAGGGATCAGCGTAGAGCCATCGTGGGATGATTAGTGTAGATAGAGGGATCAACGTAGTGCTATCGTGGGATGATTAGTGTAGATAGCGGGATCAGCGTAGTGCTATCGGGGGATGATTAGTGTAGATAGAGGGATCAGCGTAGTGCCAACGTGGGATGATTAGTGTAGATAGAGGGATCAGCGAAATGCCATCGTGGGATGATTAGTGTAGATAGAGGGATCAGCGTAGTGCTATCATGGGATGATTAGTGTAGATAGAGGGATCAGCGTAGTGCTATCGTGGGATGATTAGTGTAGATAGATGTCTCAGCGCAGTGCTATCGTGGGATGATTAGTGTAGATAGAGGGATCAGTGTATTGCTATCGTGGGATGATTAGTGTAGATAGAGGTATCAGCGTAGTGCTATCGTGGGATGATTAGTGTAGATAGAGGGATCAGCGAAGTGCTATCGTGGGATGATTAGTGTAGATAGAGGGATCAGCGTAATGCCATCGTGGGATGATTAGTGTAGATAGAGGTATCAGCGTAGTGCTATCGTGGGATGATTAGTGTAGATAGAGGTATCAGCGTAGTGCCATCGTGGGATGATTAGTGTAGATAGAGGGATCAGCGTAGTGCCATCGTGGGATGATTAGTGTAGATAGAGGGATCAGCGTAATGCCATCGTGGGATGATTAGTGTAGATAGAGGGATCAGCATAGTGCCATCGTGGGATGATTAGTGTAGATAGAGGGATCAGCGTAGTGCCATCGTGGGATGATTAGTGTAGATAGAGGGATCAGCGTAGTGCTATCGTGGGTTGATTAGTGTAGATAGAGGGATCAGCGTAGTGCTATCGTGGGTTCATTAGTGTAGATAGAGGTGTCAGCGCAGTGCTATCGTGGGATGTTTAGTGTAGATATAGGGATCAGCGTAGTGCTGTCGTGGGATGATTAGTGTAGATAGAGGGATCAGCGTAGTGCTGTCGTGGGATCATTAGTGTAGATAGAGGGATCAGTGAAGTGCTATCCTGGGATGATTAGTGTATATAGAGGGATCAGCATAGTGCCATCGTGGGATGATTAGTGTAGATAGAGGGATCAGCGTAGTGCCAACGTGGGATGATTAGTGTAGATAGAGGGATCAGCGAAATGCTATCGTGGGATGATTAGTGTAGATAGAGGGATCAGCGTAGTGCCATCGTGGGATGATTAGTGTAGATAGAGGGATCAGCGTAGTGCTATCGTGGGATGATTAGTGTTGATAGAGGGATCAGCCTAGTGCTATCGTGGGATGATTAGTGTAGATAGAGGGATCAGCGTAGTGCTATCGTGGGATGATTAGTGTAGATAGAGGGATCAGCGTAGTGCCAACGTGGGATGATTAGTGTAGATAAAGGGATCAGCGAAATGCTTTCGTGGGATCATTAGTGTAGATAGAGGGATCAGCGTAGTGCCATCGTGGGATGATTAGTGTAGATAGAGGGATCAGCGTAGTGCTATCGTGGGATGATTTGTGTAGATAGAGGGATCAACGTAGTGCTATCGTGGGATGATTAGTGTAGATAGAGGGATCAGCGTAGTGCTATCGTGGGATGATTAGAGTAAATAGAGGGATCAGCGTAGTGCTATCGTGGGATGATTAGTGTAGATAGAGTTATCAGCGTAGTGCTATCGTGGGATGATTAGTGTAGATAGAGGTATCAGCGTAGTGCTATCGTGGGATGATTAGTGTAGATAGAGGGATCAGCGTAGTGCCATCGGGGGATGATTAGTGTAGATAGAGTTATCAACGTAGTGCCATCGTGGGATGATTAGTGTAGATAGAGGTATCAGCGTAGTGCCATCGTGGGATGATTAGTGTAGATAGTGGGATCAGCGTAGTGCTATCGTGGGATGATTAGTGTAGACAGAGGGATCAGCGTAATGCCATCGTGGGATGATTAGTGTAGATAGAGGTATCAGCGTAGTGCTATCGTGGGATGATTAGTGTAGATAGAGGGATCAGTGTATTGCTATCGTGGGATGATTAGTGTAGATAGAGGTATCAGCGTAGTGCTATCGTGGGATGATTAGTGTTGATAGAGGGATCAGCCTAGTGCTATCGTGGGATGATTAGTGTAGATAGAGGGATCAGCGTAGTGCTATCGTGGGATGATTAGTGTAGATAGAGGGATCAGCGTAGTGCCAACGTGGGATGATTAGTGTAGATAAAGGGATCAGCGAAATGCTTTCGTGGGATCATTAGTGTAGATAGAGGGATCAGCGTAGTGCCATCGTGGGATGATTAGTGTAGATAGAGGGATCAGCGTAGTGCTATCGTGGGATGATTTGTGTAGATAGAGGGATCAACGTAGTGCTATCGTGGGATGATTAGTGTAGATAGAGGGATCAGCGTAGTGCTATCGTGGGATGATTAGAGTAAATAGAGGGATCAGCGTAGTGCTATCGTGGGATGATTAGTGTAGATAGAGTTATCAGCGTAGTGCTATCGTGGGATGATTAGTGTAGATAGAGGTATCAGCGTAGTGCTATCGTGGGATGATTAGTGTAGATAGAGGGATCAGCGTAGTGCCATCGGGGGATGATTAGTGTAGATAGAGTTATCAACGTAGTGCCATCGTGGGATGATTAGTGTAGATAGAGTTATCAACGTAGTGCCATCGTGGGATGATTAGTGTAGATAGAGGTATCAGCGTAGTGCCATCGTGGGATGATTAGTGTAGATAGTGGGATCAGCGTAGTGCTATCGTGGGATGATTAGTGTAGACAGAGGGATCAGCGTAATGCCATCGTGGGATGATTAGTGTAGATAGAGGTATCAGCGTAGTGCTATCGTGGGATGATTAGTGTAGATAGAGGGATCAGCGTAGTGCCATCGTGGGATGATTAGTGTAGATAGAGGGATCAGCGTAGTGCTATCGTGGGATGATTAGAGTAAATAGAGGGATTAGCGTAGTGCTATCGTGGGATGATTAGTGTAGATAGAGGGATCAGCGTAGTGCCATCGTGGGATGATTAGTGTAGATAGAGGGATCAGCGTAGTGCTATCGTGGGATGATTAGTGTAGATAGAGGGATCAGCGTAGTGCCATCGTGGGATGATTAGTGTAGATAGAAGTATCAGCGTAGTGCCATCGTGGGATGATTAGTGTAGATAGAGGGATCAGAGTAATGCCATCGTGGGATGATTAGTGTAGATAGAGGGATCAGCGTAGTGCTATCGTGGGATGATTAGTGTAGATAGAGAGATCAGCGTAGTGCTATCGTGGGATGATTAGTGTAGATAGAGGGATCAGCGTAGTGCCAAAGTGGGATGATTAGTGTAGATAGAGGTATCAGCGTAGTGCTATCGTGGGATGATTAGTGTAGATAGAGGGATCAGCGTAATGCTATCGTGGGATGATTAGTGTAGATAGAGGGATCAGTGTAGTGCCATCGTGGGATGATTAGTTTTGATAGAGGGATCAGCGTAGTGCTATCGTCGGATGATTAGTGTAGATAGAGGTATCAGCGTAGTGCTATCGTGGGATGATTAGTGTAGATAGAGGGATCAGCGTAGTGCCAACGTGGGATGATTAGTGTAGATAGAGGGATCAGCGAAATGCTATCGTGGGATGATTAGTGTAGATAGAGGGATCAGCGTAGTGCCATCGTGGGATGATTAGTGTAGATAGAGGGATCAGCGTAGTGCTATCATGGGATGATTAGTGTTGATAGATGGATCAGCCTAGTGCTATCGTGGGATGATTAGTGTAGATAGAGGGATCAGCGTAGTGCTATCGTGGGATGATTAGTGTAGATAGAGGGATCAGCGTAGTGCCAACGTGGGATGATTAGTGTAGATAGAGGGATCAGCGTAGTACTATCGTGGGATGATTAGTGTAGATAGAGGGATCAGCGTAGTGCTATTGTGGGATGATTAGTGTAGATAGAGATAGCAGCATAGTGCCATCGTGGGATGATTAGTGTAGATAGAGGGATCAGCGTAGTGCCATCGTGGGATGCTTGGTGTAGATAGAGGGATCGGCGTAGTGCTATCGTGGGATGATTAGGGTAGATAGAGGGATCGGCGTAGTGCTATCGTGGGATCATTAGCGTAGATAGAGGGATCGGCGTAGTGCTATCGTGGGATGATTAGTGTAGATAGAGGGATCAGCGTAGTGCCATCGTGGGATGATTAGTGTAGATAGAGGGATCAGCGTAGTGCCATCATGGGATGATTAGTCTAGATAGAGGGATCAGCGTAGTGCCATCGTGGGATGATTAGTGTAGATAGAGGGATCAGCGTAATGCCATCGTGGGATGATTAGTGTAGGTAGAGGTATCAGCGTAGTGCTATCGTGGGATGATTAGTGTATATAGAGGGATCAGCGTAGTGCTATCGTGGGATGATTAGTGAAGATAGAGGGATCAGCGTAGTGCTATCGTGGGATGATTAGTGTAGATAGAGGGATCAGCGTAGTGCTATCGTGGGATGATTAGTGTAGATAGAGGGATCAGCGTAGTGCTATCGTGGGATGATTAGTGTACATAGAGGGATCAGCGTAGTGCTATCGTGGGATGATTAGTGTAGATAGAGGTCTCAGCGCAGAGCTATCGTGGGATGATTAGTGTAGATAGAGGTATCAGCGTAGTGCTATCGTGGGATGATTAGTGTAGATAGAGGGATCAGCGAAGTGCTATCGGGGGATGAATAGTGTATATAGAGGGATCAGCGTAATGCCATCGTGGGATGATTAGTGTAGATAGAGGGATCAGCATAATGCCATCGTGGGATGATTAGTGTAGATAGAGGGATCAGCGTAGTGCCATCGTGGGATGATTAGTGTAGATAGAGGGATCAGCATAATGCCATCGTGGGATGATTAGTGTAGATAGAGGGATCAGCATAGTGCCATCGTGGGATGATTAGTGTAGATAGAGGGATCAGCGTAGTGCCATCGTGGGATGATTAGTGTAGATAGAGGGATCAGCGTAGTGCTATCGTGGGTTCATTAGTGTAGATAGAGGGGTCAGCGTAGTGCTATCGTGGGTTCATTAGTGTAGATAGAGGGGTCAGCGCAGTGCTATCGTGGGATGATTAGTGTAGATAGAGGGGTCAGCGTAGTGCTATCGTGGGATGATTAGTGTAGATAGAGGGATCAGCGTAGTGCTATCGTGGGATGATTAGTGTAGATAGAGGGATCAGCGTAGTGCTATCGTGGGATCATTAGTGTAGATAGAGGGATCAGTGAAGTTCTATCCTGGGATGATTAGTGTAGATAGAGGGATCAGCGTAGTGCCATCGTGGGATGATTAGTGTAGATAGAGGGATCAGCGTAGTGCTATCGTGGGATGATTAGTGTAGATAGAGGGATCAACGTAGTGCTATCGTGGGATGATTAGTGTAGATAGAGGGATTAGCGTAGTGCTATCGTGGGATGATTAGAGTAAATAGAGGGATCAGCGTAGTGCTATCGTGGGATGATTAGTGTAGATAAAGTTATCAGCGTAGTGCTATCGTGGGATGATTAGTGTAGATAGAGGTATCAGCGTAGTGCCATCGTGGGATGATTAGTGTAGATAGAGGGATCAGCGTAGTGCCATCGGGGGATGATTAGTGTAGATAGAGTTATCAACGTAGTGCCATCGTGTGATGATTAGTGTAGATAGAGGTATCAACGTAGTGCCATCGTGGGATGATTAGTGTAGATAGAGGTATCAGCGTAGTGCCATCGTTTGATGATTAGTGTAGATAGAGGGATCAGCGTAGTGCCATCGTGGGATGATTAGTGTAGACAGAGGGATCAGCGTAATGCCATCGTGGGATGACTAGTGTAGATAGAGGTATCAGCGTAGTGCTATCGTGGGATGGTTAGTGTAGATAGAGGGATCAGCGTAGTGCCATCGTGGGATGATTAGTGTAGATAGAGGGATCAGCGTAGTGCTATCGTGGGTTGATTAGTGTAGATAGAGGGATCAGCGTAGTGCTATCGTGGGTTCATTAGTGTAGATAGAGGTATCAGCGCAGTGCTATCGTGGGATGTTTAGTGTAGATAGAGGGATCAGCGTAGTGCTGTCGTGGGATGATTAGTGTAGATAGAGGGATCAGCGTAGTGCTGTCGTGGGATCATTAGTGTAGATAGAGGGATCAGTGAAGTGCTATCCTGGGATGATTAGTGTATATAGAGGGATCAGCATAGTGCCATCGTGGGATGATTAGTGTAGATAGAGGGATCAGCGTAGTGCCAACGTGGGATGATTAGTGTAGATAGAGGGATCAGCGAAATGCTATCGTGGGATGATTAGTGTAGATAGAGGGATCAGCGTAGTGCCATCGTGGGATGATTAGTGTAGATAGAGGGATCAGCGTAGTGCTATCGTGGGATGATTAGTGTTGATAGAGGGATCAGCCTAGTGCTATCGTGGGATGATTAGTGTAGATAGAGGGATCAGCGTAGTGCTATCGTGGGATGATTAGTGTAGATAGAGGGATCAGCGTAGTGCCAACGTGGGATGATTAGTGTAGATAGAGGGATCAGCGAAATGCTTTCGTGGGATCATTAGTGTAGATAGAGGGATCAGCGTAGTGCCATCGTGGGATGATTAGTGTAGATAGAGGGATCAGCGTAGTGCTATCGTGGGATGATTAGTGTAGATAGAGGGATCAACGTAGTGCTATCGTGGGATGATTAGTGTAGATAGAGGGATCAGCGTAGTGCTATCGTGGGATGATTAGAGTAAATAGAGGGATCAGCGTAGTGCTATCGTGGGATGATTAGTGTAGATAGAGTTATCAGCGTAGTGCTATCGTGGGATGATTAGTGTAGATAGAGGTATCAGCGTAGTGCTATCGTGGGATGATTAGTGTAGATAGAGGGATCAGCGTAGTGCCATCGGGGGATGATTAGTGTAGATAGAGTTATCAACGTAGTGCCATCGTGGGATGATTAGTGTAGATAGAGGTATCAGCGTAGTGCCATCGTGGGATGATTAGTGTAGATAGTGGGATCAGCGTAGTGCTATCGTGGGATGATTAGTGTAGACAGAGGGATCAGCGTAATGCCACCGTGGGATGATTAGTGTAGATAGAGGTATCAGCGTAGTGCTATCGTGGGATGATTAGTGTAGATAGAGGGATCAGCGTAGTGCCATCGTGGGATGATTAGTGTAGATAGAGGGATCAGCGTAGTGCTATCGTGGGATGATTAGAGTAAATAGAGGGATCAGCGTAGTGCTATCGTGGGATGATTAGTGTAGATAGAGGGATCAGCGTAGTGCCATCGTGGGATGATTAGTGTAGATAGAGGGATCAGCGTAGTGCTATCGTGGGATGATTAGTGTAGATAGAGGGATCAGCGTAGTGCTATCCTGGGATGATTAGTGCAGATAGAGGGATCAGCGTAGTGCCATCGTGGGATGATTAGTGTAGATAGAAGTATCAGCGTAGTGCCATCTTGGGATGATTAGTGTAGATAGAGGGATCAGAGTAATGCCATCGTGGGATGATTAATGTAGATAGAGGGATCAGCGTAGTGCTATCGTGGGATGATTAGTGTAGATAGAGGGATCAGCGTAGTGCTATCGTGGGATGATTAGTGTAGATAGAGGGATCAGCGTAGTGCCAAAGTGGGATGATTAGTGTAGATAGAGGTATCAGCGTAGTGCTATCGTGGGATGATTAGTGTAGATAGAGGGATCAGCGTAATGCTATTGTGGGATGATTAGTGTAGATAGAGGGATCAGCGTAGTGCCATCGTGGGATGATTAGTATTGATAGAGGGATCAGCGTAGTGCTATCGTCGGATGATTAGTGTAGATAGAGGTATCAGCGTAGTGCTATCGTGGGATGATTAGTGTAGATAGAGGGATCAGCGTAGTGCCAACGTGGGATGATTAGTGTAGATAGAGGGATCAGCGAAATGCTATCGTGGGATGATTAGTGTAGATAGAGGGATCAGCGTAGTGCAATCGTGGGATGATTAGTGTAGATAGAGGGATCAGCGTAGTGCTATCATGGGATGATTAGTGTTGATAGATGGATCAGCCTAGTGCTATCGTGGGATGATTAGTGTAGATAGAGGGATCAGCGTAGTGCCAACGTGGGATGATTAGTGTAGATAGAGGGATCAGCGTAGTACTATCGTGGGATGATTTGTGTAGATAGAGGGATCAGCGTAGTGCTATTGTGGGATGATTTGTGTAGATAGAGGTAGCAGCGTAGTGCCATCGTGGGATGATTAGTGTAGATAGAGGGATCAGCGTAGTGCCATCGTGGGATGATTAGTGTAGATAGAGGGATCAGCGTAGTGCCATCGTGGGATGATTAGTGTAGATAGAGGGATCAGCGTAGTGCCATCGTGGGATGATTAGTGTAGATAGAGGGATCAGCATAATGCAATCGTGGGATGATTAGTGTAGATAGAGGGATCAGCGTAGTGCCATCGTGGGATGATTAGTGTAGATAGAGGGATCAGCATAATGCCATCGTGGGATGATTAGTGTAGATAGAGGGATCAGCGTAGTGCCATCGTGGGATGATTAGTGTAGATAGAGGGATCAGCGTAGTGCCATCGTGGGATGATTAGTGTAGATAGAGGGATCAGCGTAGTGCTATCGTGGGTTCATTAGTGTAGATAGAGGGGTCAGCGTAGTGCTATCGTGGGTTCATTAGTGTAGATAGAGGGGTCAGCGCAGTGCTATCGTGGGATGATTAGTGTAGATAGAGGGATCAGCGTAGTGCTATCGTGGGATCATTAGTGTAGATAGAGGGATCAGTGAAGTTCTATCCTGGGATGATTAGTGTAGATAGAGGGATCAGCATAGTGCCATCGTGGGATGATTAGTGTAGATAGAAGTATCAGTGTAGTGCCATCGTGGGATGATTAGTGTAGATAGAGGGATCAGCGTAATGCCATCGTGGGATGATTAGTGTAGATAGAGGGACCAGCGTAGTGCTATCGTGGGATGATTAGTGTAGATAGAGGGATCAGCGTAGTGCCATCGTGGGATGATTATTGAAGATAGAGGGATCAGCGTAGTGCTATCGTGGGATGATTAGTGAAGATAGAGGGATCAGCGTAGTGCTATCGTGTGATGATTAGTGTAGATAGAGGGATCAGCGTAGTGCTATCGTGGGATGATTAGTGTAGCTAGAGGTATCAGCGTAGTGCCATCGTGTGATGATTAGTGTAGATAGAGGTATCAGCGTAGTGCCATCGTGGGATGATTAGTGTAGATAGAGGGATTAGCGTAGTGCCATCGTGGGATGATTAGTGTAGATAGAGGGATCAACGTAGTGCTATCGTGGGATGATTAGTGTAGATAGAGGGATCAGCGTAGTGCTATCGTGGGATGATTAGTGTAGATAGAGGGATCAGCATAGTGCCAACGTGGCATGATTAGTGTAGATAGAGGGATCAGCGAAATGCCATCGTGGGATGATTAGTGTAGATAGAGGGATCAGCGTAGTGCCATCGTGGGATGATTAGTGTAGATAGAGGGATCAGCGTAGTGCCATCGTGGGATGATTAGTGTAGATAGAGGGATCAGCGTAGTGCTATCGTGGAATGATTAGTGTAGATAGAGGGATCAGCGTAGTGCTATCGTGGGATGATTAGTGTAAATAGAGGGATCAGCGTAGTGCTATCGTGGGATGATTAGTGTAGATAGAGGGATCAGCGTAGTGCTATCGTGGGATGATTAGTGTAGATAGAGGGATCAGCGTAGTGCTATCGTGGGATGATTAGTGTAGATAGAAGGATCAGCGTAGTGCTATCGTGGGATGATTAGTGTAGATAGAGGGATCAGCGTAGTGCTATCGTGGGATGATTAGTGTAAATAGAGGGATCAGCGTAGTGCTATCGTGGGATGATTAGTGTAGATAGAGGGATCAGCGTAATGCTATCGTGGGATGATTAGTGTAGATAGAGGGATCAGCGTAGTGCCATCGTGGGATGATTAGTGTTGATAGAGGGATCAGCGTAGTGCTATCGTGGGATGATTAGTGTAGATAGAGGTATCAGCGTACTGCTATCGTGGGATGATTAGCGTAGATAGAGGGATCAGCGTAGTGCTATCGTGGGATGATTGGCGTAGATAGAGGGATCAGCGTGGTGCTATCGTGGGATGATTAGCGTAGATAGAGGTATCAGCGTAGTGCCAACGTGGGATGATTAGCGTAGATAGAGGGATCGGCTTAGTGCTATCGTGGGATGATTGGTGTAGATAGAGGGATCGGCGTAGCGCTATCGTGGGATGATTAGGGTAGATAGAGGGATCGGCCTAGTGCTATCGTGGGATCATTAGCGTAGATAGAGGGATCGGCGTAGTGCTATCGTGGGATGATTAGTGTAGATAGAGGGATCAGCGTAGTGCCATCGTGGGATGATTAGTGTAGATAGAGGGATCAGCGTAGTGCCATCATGGGATGATTAGTGTAGATAGAGGGATCAGCGTAGTGCCATCGTGGGATGATTAGTGAAGATAGAGGGATCAGCGTAATGCCATCGTGGGATGATTAGTGTAGGTAGAGGTATCAGCGTAGTGCTATCGTGGGATGATTAGTGTATATAGAGGGATCAGCGTAGTGCTATCGTGGGATGATTAGTGAAGATAGAGGGATCAGCGTAGTGCTATCGTGGGATGATTAGTGTAGATAGAGGGATCAGCGTAGTGCTATCGTGGGATGATTAGTGTAGATAGAGGGATCAGCGTAGTGCTATCGTGGGATGATTAGTGTACATAGAGGGATCAGCGTAGTGCTATCGTGGGATGATTAGTGTAGATAGAGGTCTCAGCGCAGAGCTATCGTGGGATGATTAGTGTAGATAGAGGTATCAGCGTAGTGCTATCGTGGGATGATTAGTGTGGATAGAGGGATCAGCGAAGTGCTATCGGGGGATGAATAGTGTATATAGAGGGATCAGCGTAATGCCATCGTGGGATGATTAGTGTAGATAGAGGGATCAGCATAATGCCATCGTGGGATGATTAGTGTAGATAGAGGGATCAGCGTAGTGCCATCGTGGGATGATTAGTGTAGATAGAGGGATCAGCATAATGCCATCGTGGGATGATTAGTGTAGATAGAGGGATCAGCGTAGTGCCATCGTGGGATGATTAGTGTAGATAGAGGGATCAGCGTAGTGCCATCGTGGGATGATTAGTGTAGATAGAGGGATCAGCGTAGTGCTATCGTGGGTTCATTAGTGTAGATAGAGGGGTCAGCGTAGTGCTATCGTGGGTTCATTAGTGTAGATAGAGGGGTCAGCGCAGTGCTATCGTGGGATGATTAGTGTAGATAGAGGGGTCAGAGTAGTGCTATCGTGGGATGATTAGTGTAGATAGAGGGATCAGCGTAGTGCTATCGTGGGATGATTAGTGTAGATAGAGGGATCAGCGTAGTGCTATCGTGGGATCATTAGTGTAGATAGAGGGATCAGTGAAGTTCTATCCTGGGATGATTAGTGTAGATAGAGGGATCAGCATAGTGCCATCGTGGGATGATTAGTGTAGATAGAAGTATCAGTGTAGTGCCATCGTGGGATGATTAGTGTAGATAGAGGGATCAGCGTAATGCCATCGTGGGATGATTAGTGTAGATAGAGGGACCAGCGTAGTGCCATCGTGGGATGATTAGTGTAGATAGAGGGATCAGCGTAATGCCATCGTGGGATGATTAGTGAAGATAGAGGGATCAGCGTAGTGCTATCATGGGATGATTAGTGAAGATAGAGGGATCAGCGTAGTGCTATCGTGGGATGATTAGTGTAGATAGAGGGATCAGCGTAGTGCCATCGTGGGATGATTAGTGTAGCTAGAGGTATCAGCGTAGTGCCATCGTGTGATGATTAGTGTAGATAGAGGTATCAGCGTAGTGCCATCGTGGGATGATTAGTGTAGATAGAGGGATCAGCGTAGAGCCATCGTGGGATGATTAGTGTAGATAGAGGGATCAACGTAGTGCTATCGTGGGATGATTAGTGTAGATAGAGGGATCAGCGTAGTGCTATCGGGGGATGATTAGTGTAGATAGAGGGATCAGCGTAGTGCCAACGTGGGATGATTAGTGTAGATAGAGGGATCAGCGAAATGCCATCGTGGGATGATTAGTGTAGATAGAGGGATCAGCGTAGTGCTATCATGGGATGATTAGTGTAGATAGAGGGATCAGCGTAGTGCTATCGTGGGATGATTAGTGTAGATAGATGTCTCAGCGCAGTGCTATCGTGGGATGATTAGTGTAGATAGAGGGATCAGTGTATTGCTATCGTGGGATGATTAGTGTAGATAGAGGTATCAGCGTAGTGCTATCGTGGGATGATTAGTGTAGATAGAGGGATCAGCGAAGTGCTATCGTGGGATGATTAGTGTAGATAGAGGGATCAGCGTAATGCCATCGTGGGATGATTAGTGTAGATAGAGGTATCAGCGTAGTGCTATCGTGGGATGATTAGTGTAGATAGAGGTATCAGCGTAGTGCCATCGTGGGATGATTAGTGTAGATAGAGGGATCAGCGTAGTGCCATCGTGGGATGATTAGTGTAGATAGAGGGATCAGCGTAATGCCATCGTGGGATGATTAGTGTAGATAGAGGGATCAGCATAGTGCCATCGTGGGATGATTAGTGTAGATAGAGGGATCAGCGTAGTGCCATCGTGGGATGATTAGTGTAGATAGAGGGATCAGCGTAGTGCTATCGTGGGTTGATTAGTGTAGATAGAGGGATCAGCGTAGTGCTAGCGTGGGTTCATTAGTGTAGATAGAGGTGTCAGCGCAGTGCTATCGTGGGATGTTTAGTGTAGATATAGGGATCAGCGTAGTGCTGTCGTGGGATGATTAGTGTAGATAGAGGGATCAGCGTAGTGCTGTCGTGGGATCATTAGTGTAGATAGAGGGATCAGTGAAGTGCTATCCTGGGATGATTAGTGTATATAGAGGGATCAGCATAGTGCCATCGTGGGATGATTAGTTTAGATAGAGGGATCAGCGTAGTGCCAACGTGGGATGATTAGTGTAGATAGAGGGATCAGCGAAATGCTATCGTGGGATGATTAGTGTAGATAGAGGGATCAGCGTAGTGCCATCGTGGGATGATTAGTGTAGATAGAGGGATCAGCGTAGTGCTATCGTGGGATGATTAGTGTTGATAGAGGGATCAGCCTAGTGCTATCGTGGGATGATTAGTGTAGATAGAGGGATCAGCGTAGTGCTATCGTGGGATGATTAGTGTAGATAGAGGGATCAGCGTAGTGCCAACGTGGGATGATTAGTGTAGATAAAGGGATCAGCGAAATGCTTTCGTGGGATCATTAGTGTAGATAGAGGGATCAGCGTAGTGCCATCGTGGGATGATTAGTGTAGATAGAGGGATCAGCGTAGTGCTATCGTGGGATGATTTGTGTAGATAGAGGGATCAACGTAGTGCTATCGTGGGATGATTAGTGTAGATAGAGGGATCAGCGTAGTGCTATCGTGGGATGATTAGAGTAAATAGAGGGATCAGCGTAGTGCTATCGTGGGATGATTAGTGTAGATAGAGTTATCAGCGTAGTGCTATCGTGGGATGATTAGTGTAGATAGAGGTATCAGCGTAGTGCTATCGTGGGATGATTAGTGTAGATAGAGGGATCAGCGTAGTGCCATCGGGGGATGATTAGTGTAGATAGAGTTATCAACGTAGTGCCATCGTGGAATGATTAGTGTAGATAGAGGTATCAGCGTAGTGCCATCGTGGGATGATTAGTGTAGATAGTGGGATCAGCGTAGTGCTATCGTGGGATGATTAGTGTAGACAGAGGGATCAGCGTAATGCCATCGTGGGATGATTAGTGTAGATAGAGGTATCAGCGTAGTGCTATCGTGGGATGATTAGTGTAGATAGAGGGATCAGTGTATTGCTATCGTGGGATGATTAGTGTAGATAGAGGTATCAGCGTAGTGCTATCGTGGGATGATTAGTGTTGATAGAGGGATCAGCCTAGTGCTATCGTGGGATGATTAGTGTAGATAGAGGGATCAGCGTAGTGCTATCGTGGGATGATTAGTGTAGATAGAGGGATCAGCGTAGTGCCAACGTGGGATGATTAGTGTAGATAAAGGGATCAGCGAAATGCTTTCGTGGGATCATTAGTGTAGATAGAGGGATCAGCGTAGTGCCATCGTGGGATGATTAGTGTAGATAGAGGGATCAGCGTAGTGCTATCGTGGGATGATTTGTGTAGATAGAGGGATCAACGTAGTGCTATCGTGGGATGATTAGTGTAGATAGAGGGATCAGCGTAGTGCTATCGTGGGATGATTAGAGTAAATAGAGGGATCAGCGTAGTGCTATCGTGGGATGATTAGTGTAGATAGAGTTATCAGCGTAGTGCTATCGTGGGATGATTAGTGTAGATAGAGGTATCAGCGTAGTGCTATCGTGGGATGATTAGTGTAGATAGAGGGATCAGCGTAGTGCCATCGGGGGATGATTAGTGTAGATAGAGTTATCAACGTATTGCCATCGTGGGATGATTAGTGTAGATAGAGGTATCAGCGTAGTGCCATCGTGGGATGATTAGTGTAGATAGTGGGATCAGCGTAGTGCTATCGTGGGATGATTAGTGTAGACAGAGGGATCAGCGTAATGCCATCGTGGGATGATTAGTGTAGATAGAGGTATCAGCGTAGTGCTATCGTGGGATGATTAGTGTAGATAGAGGGATCAGCGTAGTGCCATCGTGGGATGATTAGTGTAGATAGAGGGATCAGCGTAGTGCTATCGTGGGATGATTAGAGTAAATAGAGGGATTAGCGTAGTGCTATCGTGGGATGATTAGTGTAGATAGAGGGATCAGCGTAGTGCCATCGTGGGATGATTAGTGTAGATAGAGGGATCAGCGTAGTGCTATCGTGGGATGATTAGTGTAGATAGAGGGATCAGCGTAGTGCCATCGTGGGATGATTAGTGTAGATAGAAGTATCAGCGTAGTGCCATCGTGGGATGATTAGTGTAGATAGAGGGATCAGAGTAATGCCATCGTGGGATGATTAGTGTAGATAGAGGGATCAGCGTAGTGCTATCGTGGGATGATTAGTGTAGATAGAGAGATCAGCGTAGTGCTATCGTGGGATGATTAGTGTAGATAGAGGGATCAGCGTAGTGCCAAAGTGGGATGATTAGTGTAGATAGAGGTATCAGCGTAGTGCTATCGTGGGATGATTAGTGTAGATAGAGGGATCAGCGTAATGCTATCGTGGGATGATTAGTGTAGATAGAGGGATCAGTGTAGTGCCATCGTGGGATGATTAGTTTTGATAGAGGGATCAGCGTAGTGCTATCGTCGGATGATTAGTGTAGATAGAGGTATCAGCGTAGTGCTATCGTGGGATGATTAGTGTAGATAGAGGGATCAGCGTAGTGCCATCGTGGGATGATTAGTGTAGATAGAGGGATCAGCATAATGCCATCGTGGGATGATTAGTGTAGATAGAGGGATCAGCGTAGTGCCATCGTGGGATGATTAGTGTAGATAGAGGGATCAGCGTAGTGCCATCGTGGGATGATTAGTGTAGATAGAGGGATCAGCGTAGTGCTATCGTGGGTTCATTAGTGTAGATAGAGGGGTCAGCGTAGTGCTATCGTGGGTTCATTAGTGTAGATAGAGGGGTCAGCGCAGTGCTATCGTGGGATGATTAGTGTAGATAGAGGGGTCAGAGTAGTGCTATCGTGGGATGATTAGTGTAGATAGAGGGATCAGCGTAGTGCTATCGTGGGATGATTAGTGTAGATAGAGGGATCAGCGTAGTGCTATCGTGGGATCATTAGTGTAGATAGAGGGATCAGTGAAGTTCTATCCTGGGATGATTAGTGTAGATAGAGGGATCAGCATAGTGCCATCGTGGGATGATTAGTGTAGATAGAAGTATCAGTGTAGTGCCATCGTGGGATGATTAGTGTAGATAGAGGGATCAGCGTAATGCCATCGTGGGATGATTAGTGTAGATAGAGGGACCAGCGTAGTGCCATCGTGGGATGATTAGTGTAGATAGAGGGATCAGCGTAATGCCATCGTGGGATGATTAGTGAAGATAGAGGGATCAGCGTAGTGCTATCATGGGATGATTAGTGAAGATAGAGGGATCAGCGTAGTGCTATCGTGGGATGATTAGTGTAGATAGAGGGATCAGCGTAGTGCCATCGTGGGATGATTAGTGTAGCTAGAGGTATCAGCGTAGTGCCATCGTGTGATGATTAGTGTAGATAGAGGTATCAGCGTAGTGCCATCGTGGGATGATTAGTGTAGATAGAGGGATCAGCGTAGAGCCATCGTGGGATGATTAGTGTAGATAGAGGGATCAACGTAGTGCTATCGTGGGATGATTAGTGTAGATAGAGGGATCAGCGTAGTGCTATCGGGGGATGATTAGTGTAGATAGAGGGATCAGCGTAGTGCCAACGTGGGATGATTAGTGTAGATAGAGGGATCAGCGAAATGCCATCGTGGGATGATTAGTGTAGATAGAGGGATCAGCGTAGTGCTATCATGGGATGATTAGTGTAGATAGAGGGATCAGCGTAGTGCTATCGTGGGATGATTAGTGTAGATAGATGTCTCAGCGCAGTGCTATCGTGGGATGATTAGTGTAGATAGAGGGATCAGTGTATTGCTATCGTGGGATGATTAGTGTAGATAGAGGTATCAGCGTAGTGCTATCGTGGGATGATTAGTGTAGATAGAGGGATCAGCGAAGTGCTATCGTGGGATGATTAGTGTAGATAGAGGGATCAGCGTAATGCCATCGTGGGATGATTAGTGTAGATAGAGGTATCAGCGTAGTGCTATCGTGGGATGATTAGTGTAGATAGAGGTATCAGCGTAGTGCCATCGTGGGATGATTAGTGTAGATAGAGGGATCAGCGTAGTGCCATCGTGGGATGATTAGTGTAGATAGAGGGATCAGCGTAATGCCATCGTGGGATGATTAGTGTAGATAGAGGGATCAGCATAGTGCCATCGTGGGATGATTAGTGTAGATAGAGGGATCAGCGTAGTGCCATCGTGGGATGATTAGTGTAGATAGAGGGATCAGCGTAGTGCTATCGTGGGTTGATTAGTGTAGATAGAGGGATCAGCGTAGTGCTAGCGTGGGTTCATTAGTGTAGATAGAGGTGTCAGCGCAGTGCTATCGTGGGATGTTTAGTGTAGATATAGGGATCAGCGTAGTGCTGTCGTGGGATGATTAGTGTAGATAGAGGGATCAGCGTAGTGCTGTCGTGGGATCATTAGTGTAGATAGAGGGATCAGTGAAGTGCTATCCTGGGATGATTAGTGTATATAGAGGGATCAGCATAGTGCCATCGTGGGATGATTAGTTTAGATAGAGGGATCAGCGTAGTGCCAACGTGGGATGATTAGTGTAGATAGAGGGATCAGCGAAATGCTATCGTGGGATGATTAGTGTAGATAGAGGGATCAGCGTAGTGCCATCGTGGGATGATTAGTGTAGATAGAGGGATCAGCGTAGTGCTATCGTGGGATGATTAGTGTTGATAGAGGGATCAGCCTAGTGCTATCGTGGGATGATTAGTGTAGATAGAGGGATCAGCGTAGTGCTATCGTGGGATGATTAGTGTAGATAGAGGGATCAGCGTAGTGCCAACGTGGGATGATTAGTGTAGATAAAGGGATCAGCGAAATGCTTTCGTGGGATCATTAGTGTAGATAGAGGGATCAGCGTAGTGCCATCGTGGGATGATTAGTGTAGATAGAGGGAGCAGCGTAGTGCTATCGTGGGATGATTTGTGTAGATAGAGGGATCAACGTAGTGCTATCGTGGGATGATTAGTGTAGATAGAGGGATCAGCGTAGTGCTATCGTGGGATGATTAGAGTAAATAGAGGGATCAGCGTAGTGCTATCGTGGGATGATTAGTGTAGATAGAGTTATCAGCGTAGTGCTATCGTGGGATGATTAGTGTAGATAGAGGTATCAGCGTAGTGCTATCGTGGGATGATTAGTGTAGATAGAGGGATCAGCGTAGTGCCATCGGGGGATGATTAGTGTAGATAGAGTTATCAACGTAGTGCCATCGTGGGATGATTAGTGTAGATAGAGGTATCAGCGTAGTGCCATCGTGGGATGATTAGTGTAGATAGTGGGATCAGCGTAGTGCTATCGTGGGATGATTAGTGTAGACAGAGGGATCAGCGTAATGCCATCGTGGGATGATTAGTGTAGATAGAGGTATCAGCGTAGTGCTATCGTGGGATGATTAGTGTAGATAGAGGGATCAGTGTATTGCTATCGTGGGATGATTAGTGTAGATAGAGGTATCAGCGTAGTGCTATCGTGGGATGATTAGTGTTGATAGAGGGATCAGCCTAGTGCTATCGTGGGATGATTAGTGTAGATAGAGGGATCAGCGTAGTGCTATCGTGGGATGATTAGTGTAGATAGAGGGATCAGCGTAGTGCCAACGTGGGATGATTAGTGTAGATAAAGGGATCAGCGAAATGCTTTCGTGGGATCATTAGTGTAGATAGAGGGATCAGCGTAGTGCCATCGTGGGATGATTAGTGTAGATAGAGGGATCAGCGTAGTGCTTTCGTGGGATGATTTGTGTAGATAGAGGGATCAACGTAGTGCTATCGTGGGATGATTAGTGTAGATAGAGGGATCAGCGTAGTGCTATCGTGGGATGATTAGAGTAAATAGAGGGATCAGCGTAGTGCTATCGTGGGATGATTAGTGTAGATAGAGTTATTAGCGTAGTGCTATCGTGGGATGATTAGTGTAGATAGAGGTATCAGCGTAGTGCTATCGTGGGATGATTAGTGTAGATAGAGGGATCAGCGTAGTGCCATCGGGGGATGATTAGTGTAGATAGAGTTATCAACGTATTGCCATCGTGGGATGATTAGTGTAGATAGAGGTATCAGCGTAGTGCCATCGTGGGATGATTAGTGTAGATAGTGGGATCAGCGTAGTGCTATCGTGGGATGATTAGTGTAGACAGAGGGATCAGCGTAATGCCATCGTGGGATGATTAGTGTAGATAGAGGTATCAGCGTAGTGCTATCGTGGGATGATTAGTGTAGATAGAGGGATCAGCGTAGTGCCATCGTGGGATGATTAGTGTAGATAGAGGGATCAGCGTAGTGCTATCGTGGGATGATTAGAGTAAATAGAGGGATTAGCGTAGTGCTATCGTGGGATGATTAGTGTAGATAGAGGGATCAGCGTAGTGCCATCGTGGGATGATTAGTGTAGATAGAGGGATCAGCGTAGTGCTATCGTGGGATGATTAGTGTAGATAGAGGGATCAGCGTAGTGCCATCGTGGGATGATTAGTGTAGATAGAAGTATCAGCGTAGTGCCATCGTGGGATGATTAGTGTAGATAGAGGGATCAGAGTAATGCCATCGTGGGATGATTAGTGTAGATAGAGGGATCAGCGTAGTGCTATCGTGGGATGATTAGTGTAGATAGAGAGATCAGCGTAGTGCTATCGTGGGATGATTAGTGTAGATAGAGGGATCAGCGTAGTGCCAAAGTGGGATGATTAGTGTAGATAGAGGTATCAGCGTAGTGCTATCGTGGGATGATTAGTGTAGATAGAGGGATCAGCGTAATGCTATCGTGGGATGATTAGTGTAGATAGAGGGATCAGTGTAGTGCCATCGTGGGATGATTAGTTTTGATAGAGGGATCAGCGTAGTGCTATCGTCGGATGATTAGTGTAGATAGAGGTATCAGCGTAGTGCTATCGTGGGATGATTAGTGTAGATAGAGGGATCAGCGTAGTGCCAACGTGGGATGATTAGTGTAGATAGAGGGATCAGCGAAATGCTATCGTGGGATGATTAGTGTAGATAGAGGGATCAGCGTAGTGCCATCGTGGGATGATTAGTGTAGATAGAGGGATCAGCGTAGTGCTATCATGGGATGATTAGTGTTGATAGATGGATCAGCCTAGTGCTATCGTGGGATGATTAGTGTAGATAGAGGGATCAGCGTAGTGCTATCGTGGGATGATTAGTGTAGATAGAGGGATCAGCGTAGTGCCAACGTGGGATGATTAGTGTAGATAGAGGGATCAGCGTAGTACTATCGTGGGATGATTAGTGTAGATAGAGGGATCAGCGTAGTGCTATTGTGGGATGATTAGTGTAGATAGAGATAGCAGCGTAGTGCCATCGTGGGATGATTAGTGTAGATAGAGGGATCAGCGTAGTGCCATCGTGGGATGATTAGTGTAGATAGAGGGATCAGCGTAGTGCCATCGTGGGATGATTAGTGTAGATAGAGGTATCAGCGTAGTGCTATCGTGGGATGATTAGTGTAGATAGAGGGATCAGCGTAGTGCCATCGTGGGATGATTAGTGTAGATAGAGGGATCAGCGTAGTGCTATCGTGGGATCATTAGTGTAGATAGAGGGATCAGTGAAGTTCTATCCTGGGATGATTAGTGTAGATAGAGGGATCAGCATAGTGCCATCGTGGGATGATTAGTGTAGATAGAAGTATCAGTGTAGTGCCATCGTGGGATGATTAGTGTAGATAGAGGGATCAGCGTAATGCCATCGTGGGATGATTAGTGTAGATAGAGGGACCAGCGTAGTGCTATCGTGGGATGATTAGTGTAGATAGAGGGATCAGCGTAATGCCATCGTGGGATGATTAGTGAAGATAGAGGGATCAGCGTAGTGCTATCGTGGGATGATTAGTGAAGATAGAGGGATCAGCGTAGTGCTATCGTGGGATGATTAGTGTAGATAGAGGGATCAGCGTAGTGCAATCGTGGGATGATTAGTGTAGCTAGAGGTATCAGCGTAGTGCCATCGTGTGATGATTAGTGTAGATAGAGGTATCAGCGTAGTGCCATCGTGGGATGATTAGTGTCGATAGAGGGATCAGCGTAGTGCTATCGTGGGATGATTAGTGTCGATAGAGGGATCAGCGTAGTGCTATCGTGGGATGATTAGTGTAGATAGAGGGATCAGCGTAATCCTATCGTGGGATGATTAGTGTAGATAGAGGGATCAGCTTAGTGCCATCGTGGGATGATTAGTGTTGATAGAGGGATCAGCGTAGTGCTATCGTGGGATGATTAGTGTAGATAGAGGTATCAGCGTAGTGCTATCGTGGGATGATTAGTGTAGATAGAGGGATCAGCGTAGTGCTATCGTGGGATGATTAGTGTAGATAGAGGGATCAGCGTAGTGCTATCGTGGGATGATTAGTGTAGATAGAGGGATCAGCGTAGTGCCAACGTGGGATGATTAGTGTAGATAGAGGGATCAGCGAAATGCCATCGTGAGATGATTAGTGTAGATAGAGGGATCAGCGTAGTGCTATCGTGGGATGATTAGTGTAGATAGAGGGATCAGCGTAGTGCTATCATGGGATGATTAGTGTAGATAGAGGGATCAGCGTAGTGCTATCGTGGGATGATTAGTGTAGATAGAGGGATCAGCGTAGTGCTATCGTGGGATGATTAGTGTAGATAGAGGGATCAGCGTAGTGCTATCGTGGGATGATTAGTGTAGATAGAGGGATCAGCGAAGTGCTATCGTGGGATGATTAGTGTAGATAGAGGGATCAGCGTAGTGCTATCGTGGGATGATTAGTGTAGATAGAAGGATCAGCGTAGTGCTATCGTGGGATGATTAGTGTAGATAGAGGGATCAGCGTAGTGCTATCGTGGGATGATTAGTGTAGATAGAGGGATCAGCGTAATGCTATCGTGGGATGATTAGTGTAGAGAGAGGGATCAGCGTAGTGCTATCGTGGGATGATTAGTGTAGAGAGAGGGATCAGCGTAGTTCTATCGTGGGATGATTAGTGTAGAGAGAGGGATCAGCGTAGTGCTATCGTGGGATGATTAGTGTAGATAGAGGGATCAGCGTAGTGCCATCGTGGGATGATTAGTGTAGATAGAGGGATCAGCGTAGTGCCATCGTGGGATGATTAGTGTAGATAGAGGGATCAGCGTAGTGCTATCGTGGGATGATTAGTGTAGATAGAGGGATCAGCGTAGTGCTATCGTGGGATGATTAGTGTAAATAGAGGGATCAGCGTCGTGCTATCGTGGGATGATTAGTGTAGATAGAGGGATCAGCGTCGTGCTATCGTGGGATGATTAGTGTAGATAGAGGGATCAGCGTAGTGCTATCGTGGGATGATTAGTGTAGATAGAAGGATCAGCGTAGTGCTATCGTGGGATGATTAGTGTAGAGAGAGGGATCAGCGTAGTGCTATCGTGGGATGATTAGTGTAGAGAGAGGGATCAGCGTAGTTCTATCGTGGGATGATTAGTGTAGATAGAGGGATCAGCGTAGTGCCATCGTGGGATGATTAGTGTAGATAGAGGGATCAGCGTAGTGCCATCGTGGGATGATTAGTGTAGATAGAGGTAGCAGCGTAGTGCCATCGTGGGATGATTAGTGCAGATAGAGGGATCAGCGTAGTGCTATCGTGGGATGATTAGTGTAGATAGAGGGATCAGCGTAGTGCCATCGTGGGATGATTAGTGTAGATAGAGGGATCAGCGTAGTGCCATCGTGGGATGATTAGTGTAGATAGAGGTATCAGCGTAGTGCCATCGTGGGATGATTAGTGTAGATAGAGGGATCAGCGTAGTGCTATCGTGGGATGATTAGTGTAGATAGAGGTGTCAGCGCAGTGCTATCGTGGGATGATTAGTGTAGATAGAGGGATCAGCGTAGTGCTATCGTGGGATGATTAGTGTAGATAGAGGGATCAGCGTAGTGCTATCGTGGGATCATTAGTGTAGATAGAGGGATCAGTGAAGTGCTATCCTGGGATGATTAGTGTAGATAGAGGGATCAGCATAGTGCCATCGTGGGATGATTAGTGTAGATAGAGGGATCAGCGTAGTGCTATCGTGGGATGATTAGTGTATATAGAGGGATCAGCGTAGTGCTATCGTGGGATGATTAGTGTAGATAGAGGGATCAGCGTAGTGCTATCGTGGGATGATTAGTGTAAATAGAGGGATCAGCGTAGTGCTATCGTGGGATGATTAGTGTAGATAGAGGGATCAGCGTAATGCTATCGTGGGATGATTAGTGTAGATAGAGGGATCAGCGTAGTGCCATCGTGGGATGATTAGTGTTGATAGAGGGATCAGCGTAGTGCTATCGTGGGATGATTAGTGTAGATAGAGGTATCAGCGTACTGCTATAGTGGGATGATTAGTGTAGATAGAGGGATCAGCGTAGTGCTATCGTGGGATGATTAGCGTAGATAGAGGGATCAGCGTGGTGCTATCGTGGGATGATTAGCGTAGATAGAGGGATCAGCGTGGTGCCAACGTGGGATGATTAGCGTAGATAGGGGATCGGCTTAGTGCTATCGTGGGATGATTGGTGTAGATAGAGGGATCGGCGTAGTGCTATCGTGGGATGATTAGGGTAGATAGAGGGATCGGCGTAGTGCTATCGTGGGATGATTAGTGTAGATAGAGGGATCAGCGTAGTGCCAACGTGGGATGATTAGTGTAGATAGAGGGATCAGCGTAGTACTATCGTGGGATGATTAGTGTAGATAGAGGGATCAGCGTAGTGCCATCGTGGGATGATTAGTGTAGATAGAGGGATCAGCGTAGTGCTATCGTGGGTTGATTAGTGTAGATAGAGGGATCAGCGTAGTGCTATCGTGGGTTCATTAGTGTAGATAGAGGTGTCAGCGCAGTGCTATCGTGGGATGTTTAGTGTAGATATAGGGATCAGCGTAGTGCTGTCGTGGGATGATTAGTGTAGATAGAGGGATCAGCGTAGTGCTGTCGTGGGATCATTAGTGTAGATAGAGGGATCAGTGAAGTGCTATCCTGGGATGATTAGTGTATATAGAGGGATCAGCATAGTGCCATCGTGGGATGATTAGTGTAGATAGAGGGATCAGCGTAGTGCCAACGTGGGATGATTAGTGTAGATAGAGGGATCAGCGAAATGCTATCGTGGGATGATTAGTGTAGATAGAGGGATCAGCGTAGTGCCATCGTGGGATGATTAGTGTAGATAGAGGGATCAGCGTAGTGCTATCGTGGGATGATTAGTGTTGATAGAGGGATCAGCCTAGTGCTATCGTGGGATGATTAGTGTAGATAGAGGGATCAGCGTAGTGCTATCGTGGGATGATTAGTGTAGATAGAGGGATCAGCGTAGTGCCAACGTGGGATGATTAGTGTAGATAGAGGGATCAGCGAAATGCTTTCGTGGGATCATTAGTGTAGATAGAGGGATCAGCGTAGTGCCATCGTGGGATGATTAGTGTAGATAGAGGGATCAGCGTAGTGCTATCGTGGGATGATTTGTGTAGATAGAGGGATCAACGTAGTGCTATCGTGGGATGATTAGTGTAGATAGAGGGATCAGCGTAGTGCTATCGTGGGATGATTAGAGTAAATAGAGGGATCAGCGTAGTGCTATCGTGGGATGATTAGTGTAGATAGAGTTATCAGCGTAGTGCTATCGTGGGATGATTAGTGTAGATAGAGGTATCAGCGTAGTGCTATCGTGGGATGATTAGTGTAGATAGAGGGATCAGCGTAGTGCCATCGGGGGATGATTAGTGTAGATAGAGTTATCAACGTAGTGCCATCATGGGATGATTAGTGTAGATAGAGGTATCAGCGTAGTGCCATCGTGGGATGATTAGTGTAGATAGTGGGATCAGCGTAGTGCTATCGTGGGATGATTAGTGTAGACAGAGGGATCAGCGTAATGCCATCGTGGGATGATTAGTGTAGATAGAGGTATCAGCGTAGTGCTATCGTGGGATGATTAGTGTTGATAGAGGGATCAGCGTAGTGCCATCGTGGGATGATTAGTGTAGATAGAGGGATCAGCGTAGTGCTATCGTGGGATGATTAGAGTAAATAGAGGGATTAGCGTAGTGCTATCGTGGGATGATTAGTGTAGATAGAGGGATCAGCGTAGTGCCATCGTGGGATGATTAGTGTAGATAGAGGGATCAGCGTAGTGCTATCGTGGGATGATTAGTGTAGATAGAGGGATCAGCGTAGTGCCATCGTGGGATGATTAGTGTAGATAGAAGTATCAGCGTAGTGCCATCGTGGGATGATTAGTGTAGATAGAGGGATCAGAGTAATGCCATCGTGGGATGATTAGTGTAGATAGAGGGATCAGCGTAGTGCTATCGTGGGATGATTAGTGTAGATAGAGAGATCAGCGTAGTGCTATCGTGGGATGATTAGTGTAGATAGAGGGATCAGCGTAGTGCCAAAGTGGGATGATTAGTGTAGATAGAGGTATCAGCGTAGTGCTATCGTGGGATGATTAGTGTAGATAGAGGGATCAGTGTAGTGCCATCGTGGGATGATTAGTTTTGATAGAGGGATCAGCGTAGTGCTATCGTCGGATGATTAGTGTAGATAGAGGTATCAGCGTAGTGCTATCGTGGGATGATTAGTGTAGATAGAGGGATCAGCGTAGTGCCAACGTGGGATGATTAGTGTAGATAGAGGGATCAGCGAAATGCTATCGTGGGATGATTAGTGTAGATAGAGGGATCAGCGTAGTGCCATCGTGGGATGATTAGTGTAGATAGAGGGATCAGCGTAGTGCTATCATGGGATGATTAGTGTTGATAGATGGATCAGCCTAGTGCTATCGTGGGATGATTAGTGTAGATAGAGGGATCAGCGTAGTGCTATCGTGGGATGATTAGTGTAGATAGAGGGATCAGCGTAGTGCCAACGTGGGATGATTAGTGTAGATAGAGGGATCAGCGTAGTACTATCGTGGGATGATTAGTGTAGATAGAGGGATCAGCGTAGTGCTATTGTGGGATGATTAGTGTAGATAGAGATAGCAGCGTAGTGCCATCGTGGGATGATTAGTGTAGATAGAGGGATCAGCGTAGTGCCATCGTGGGATGACTAGTGTAGATAGAGGGATCAGCGTAGTGCCATCGTGGGATGATTAGTGTAGATAGAGGTATCAGCGTATGATTAGTGTAGATAGAGGGATCAGCATAATGCCATCGTGGGATGATTAGTGTAGATAGAGGGATCAGCGTAGTGCCATCGTGGGATGATTAGTGTAGATAGAGGGATCAGCATAATGCCATCGTGGGATGATTAGTGTAGATAGAGGGATCAGCGTAGTGCCATCGTGGGATGATTAGTGTAGATAGAGGGATCAGCGTAGTGCCATCGTGGGATGATTAGTGTAGATAGAGGGATCAGCGTAGTGCTATCGTGGGTTCATTAGTGTAGATAGAGGGGTCAGCGTAGTGCTATCGTGGGTTCATTAGTGTAGATAGAGGGGTCAGCGTAGTGCTATCGTGGGATGATTAGTGTAGATAGAGGGGTCAGCGTAGTGCTATCGTGGGATGATTAGTGTAGATAGAGGGATCAGCGTAGTGCTATCGTGGGATGATTAGTGTAGATAGAGGGATCAGCGTAGTGCTATCGTGGGATCATTAGTGTAGATAGAGGGATCAGTGAAGTTCTATCCTGGGATGATTAGTGTAGATAGAGGGATCAGCATAGTGCCATCGTGGGATGATTAGTGTAGATAGAAGTATCAGTGTAGTGCCATCGTGGGATGATTAGTGTAGATAGAGGGATCAGCGTAATGCCATCGTGGGATGATTAGTGTAGATAGAGGGACCAGCGTAGTGCTATCGTGGGATGATTAGTGTAGATAGAGGGATCAGCGTAATGCCATCGTGGGATGATTAGTGAAGATAGAGGGATCAGCGTAGTGCTATCGTGGGATGATTAGTGAAGATAGAGGGATCAGCGTAGTTCTATCGTGGGATGATTAGTGTAGATAGAGGGATCAGCGTAGTGCAATCGTGGGATGATTAGTGTAGCTAGAGGTATCAGCGTAGTGCCATCGTGTGATGATTAGTGTAGATAGAGGTATCAGCGTAGTGCCATCGTGGGATGATTAGTGTCGATAGAGGGATCAGCGTAGTGCTATCGTGGGATGATTAGTGTCGATAGAGGGATCAGCGTAGTGCTATCGTGGGATGATTAGTGTAGATAGAGGGATCAGCGTAATCCTATCGTGGGATGATTAGTGTAGATAGAGGGATCAGCTTAGTGCCATCGTGGGATGATTAGTGTTGATAGAGGGATCAGCGTAGTGCTATCGTGGGATGATTAGTGTAGATAGAGGTATCAGCGTAGTGCTATCGTGGGATGATTAGTGTAGATAGAGGGATCAGCGTAGTGCTATCGTGGGATGATTAGTGTAGATAGAGGGATCAGCGTAGTGCTATCGTGGGATGATTAGTGTAGATAGAGGGATCAGCGTAGTGCCAACGTGGGATGATTAGTGTAGATAGAGGGATCAGCGAAATGCCATCGTGAGATGATTAGTGTAGATAGAGGGATCAGCGTAGTGCTATCGTGGGATGATTAGTGTAGATAGAGGGATCAGCGTAGTGCTATCGTGGGATGATTAGTGTAGATAGAGGGATCAGCGTAGTGCTATCGTGAGATGATTAGTGTAGATAGAGGGATCAGCGTAGTGCTATCGTGGGATGATTAGTGTAGATAGAGGGATCAGCGTAGTGCTATCGTGGGATGATTAGTGTAGATAGAGGGATCAGCGTAGTGCTATCGTGGGATGATTAGTGTAGATAGAGGGATCAGCGAAGTGCTATCGTGGGATGATTAGTGTAGATAGAGGGATCAGCGTAGTGCTATCGTGGGATGATTAGTGTAGATAGAAGGATCAGCGTAGTGCTATCGTGGGATGATTAGTGTAGATAGAGGGATCAGCGTAGTGCTATCGTGGGATGATTAGTGTAGATAGAGGGATCAGCGTAATGCTATCGTGGGATGATTAGTGTAGAGAGAGGGATCAGCGTAGTGCTATCGTGGGATGATTAGTGTAGAGAGAGGGATCAGCGTAGTTCTATCGTGGGATGATTAGTGTAGAGAGAGGGATCAGCGTAGTGCTATCGTGGGATGATTAGTGTAGATAGAGGGATCAGCGTAGTGCCATCGTGGGATGATTAGTGTAGATAGAGGGATCAGCGTAGTGCCATCGTGGGATGATTAGTGTAGATAGAGGGATCAGCGTAGTGCTATCGTGGGATGATTAGTGTAGATAGAGGGATCAGCGTAGTGCTATCGTGGGATGATTAGTGTAAATAGAGGGATCAGCGTAGTGCTATCGTGGGATGATTAGTGTAGATAGAGGGATCAGCGTCGTGCTATCGTGGGATGATTAGTGTAGATAGAGGGATCAGCGTAGTGCTATCGTGGGATGATTAGTGTAGATAGAAGGATCAGCGTAGTGCTATCGTGGGATGATTAGTGTAGAGAGAGGGATCAGCGTAGTGCTATCGTGGGATGATTAGTGTAGAGAGAGGGATCAGCGTAGTTCTATCGTGGGATGATTAGTGTAGATAGAGGGATCAGCGTAGTGCCATCGTGGGATGATTAGTGTAGATAGAGGGATCAGCGTAGTGCCATCGTGGGATGATTAGTGTAGATAGAGGTAGCAGCGTAGTGCCATCGTGGGATGATTAGTGCAGATAGAGGGATCAGCGTAGTGCTATCGTGGGATGATTAGTGTAGATAGAGGGATCAGCGTAGTGCCATCGTGGGATGATTAGTGTAGATAGAGGGATCAGCGTAGTGCCATCGTGGGATGATTAGTGTAGATAGAGGTATCAGCGTAGTGCCATCGTGGGATGATTAGTGTAGATAGAGGGATCAGCGTAGTGCTATCGTGGGATGATTAGTGTAGATAGAGGGATCAGCGTAGTGCTATCGTGGGATGATTAGTGTAGATAGAGGTGTCAGCGCAGTGCTATCGTGGGATGATTAGTGTAGATAGAGGGATCAGCGTAGTGCTATCGTGGGATGATTAGTGTAGATAGAGGGATCAGCGTAGTGCTATCGTGGGATCATTAGTGTAGATAGAGGGATCAGTGAAGTGCTATCCTGGGATGATTAGTGTAGATAGAGGGATCAGCATAGTGCCATCGTGGGATGATTAGTGTAGATAGAGGGATCAGCGTAGTGCTATCGTGGGATGATTAGTGTATATAGAGGGATCAGCGTAGTGCTATCGTGGGATGATTAGTGTAGATAGAGGGATCAGCGTAGTGCTATCGTGGGATGATTAGTGTAAATAGAGGGATCAGCGTAGTGCTATCGTGGGATGATTAGTGTAGATAGAGGGATCAGCGTAATGCTATCGTGGGATGATTAGTGTAGATAGAGGGATCAGCGTAGTGCCATCGTGGGATGATTAGTGTTGATAGAGGGATCAGCGTAGTGCTATCGTGGGATGATTAGTGTAGATAGAGGTATCAGCGTACTGCTATAGTGGGATGATTAGTGTAGATAGAGGGATCAGCGTAGTGCTATCGTGGGATGATTAGCGTAGATAGAGGGATCAGCGTGGTGCTATCGTGGGATGATTAGCGTAGATAGAGGGATCAGCGTGGTGCCAACGTGGGACGATTAGCGTAGATAGGGGATCGGCTTAGTGCTATCGTGGGATGATTGGTGTAGATAGAGGGATCGGCGTAGTGCTATCGTGGGATGATTAGGGTAGATAGAGGGATCGGCGTAGTGCTATCGTGGGATGATTAGCGTAGATAGAGGGATCGGCGTAGTGCTATCGTGGGATGATTAGCGTAGATAGAGGGATCGGCGTAGTGCTATCGTGGGATGATTAGCGTAGATAGAGGGATCGGCGTAGTGCTATCGTGGGACGATTAGCGTAGATAGAGGGATCGGCGTAATGCTATCGTGGGATGATTAGCGTAGATAGAGGGATCGGCGTAGTGCTATCGTGGGATAATTAGTGTAGATAGAGGTAGCGGCGTAGTACCATCGTGGGACGATTAGTGTAGATAGAGGTATCGGCGTAGTGCTATCGTGGGACGATTAGTGTAGATAGAGGGATCGGCGTAGTGCCATCGTGGGATGATTAGTGTAGATAGAGGGATCGGCGTAGTGCCATCGTGGGATGATTAGTGTAGATAGAGGGATCGGCGTAATGCCATCGTGGGATGATTAGTGTAGATAGAGGTATCAGCGTAGTGCTATCGTGGGATGATTAGTGTATATAGAGGGATCAGCGTAGTGCTATTGTGGGATGATTAGTGAAGATAGAGGGATCAGCGTAGTGCTATCGTGGGATGATTAGTGTAGATAGAGGGATCAGCGTAGTGCTATCGTGGGATGATTAGTGTAGATAGAGGGATCAGCGTAGTGCTATCGTGGGATGATTAGTGTAGATAGAGGGATCAGCGTAGTGCTATCGTGGGATGATTAGTGTAGATAGAGGGATCAGCGTAGTGCCATCGTGGGATGATTAGTGTAGATAGAGGTATCAGCGTAATGCCATCGTGGGATGATTAGTGTAGATAGAGGGATCAGCGTAGTGCTATCGTGGGATGATTAGTGAAGATAGAGGGATCAGCGTAGTGCTATCGTGGGATGATTAGTGTAGATAGAGGGATCAGCGTAGTGCTATCATGGGATGATTAGTGTAGATAGAGGGATCAGCGCAGTGCTATCGTGGGATGATTAGTGTAGATAGAGGGATCAGTGTATTGCTATCGTGGGATGATTAGTGTAGATAGAGGGATCAGCGTAGTGCTATCGTGGGATGATTAGTGTGGATAGAGGGATCAGCGAAGTGCTATCGTGGGATGATTAGTGTAGATAGAGGGATCAGCGTAATGCCATCGTGGGATGATTAGTGTAGATAGAGGGATCAGCGTAGTGCTATCGTGGGATGATTAGTGTAGATAGAGGGATTAGCGTAGTGCTATCGTGGGATGATTAGTGTAGATAGAGGGATTAGCGTAGTGCCATCGTGGGATGATTAGTGTAGATAGAGGTATCAGCGTAGTGCCATCGTGTGATGATTAGTGTAGATAGAGTTATCAGCGTAGTGCTATCGTGGGATGATTAGTGTAGATAGAGGAATCAGCGTAGTGCTATCGTGGGATGATTAGTGTAGATAGAGGGATCAGCGTAGTGCCATCGGGGGATGATTAGTGTTGATAGAGGTATCAGCGTAGTGCCATCGTGGGATGATTAGTGTAGATAGAGGGATCAGCGTAGTGCCATCGTGGGATGATTAGTGTAGATAGAGGGATCGGCGTAGTGCCATCGTGGGATGATTAGTGTAGATAGAGGGATCGGCGTAGTGCCATCGTGGGATGATTAGTGTAGATAGAGGGATCGGCGTAATGCCATCGTGGGATGATTAGTGTATATAGAGGGATCGGCGTAGTGCTATCGTGGGATGATTAGTGAAGATAGAGGGATCAGCGTAGTGCTATCGTGGGATGATTAGTGTAGATAGAGGGATCAGCGTAGTGCTATCGTGGGATGATTAGTGTAGATAGAGGGATCAGCGTAGTGCCATCGTGGGATGATTAGTGTAGATAGAGGGATCAGCGTAATGCCATCGTGGGATGATTAGTGTAGATAGAGGGATCAGCGTAGTGCTATCGTGGGATGATTAGTGAAGATAGAGGGATCAGCGTAATGCTATCGTGGGATGATTAGTGTAGATAGAGGGATCAGCGTAGTGCTATCGTGGGATGATTAGTGTAGATAGAGGGATCAGTGTATTGCTATCGTGGGATGATTAGTGTAGA
The DNA here is from genome assembly GCA_031769625.1 of Taudactylus pleione. NCBI lineage: Eukaryota > Metazoa > Chordata > Amphibia > Anura > Myobatrachidae > Taudactylus > Taudactylus pleione. The sequence continues at coordinate 165,052 of JAUIMM010001777.1, read as the reverse complement.
TAGAGGTATCAGCGTAGTGCTATCGTGGGATGATTAGTGTAGATAGAGGGATCAGCGTAATGCCATCGTGGGATGATTAGTGTAGATAGAGGGATCAGCGTAGTGCCATCGTGGGATGATTAGTGTAGATAGAGGGATTAGCGTAGTGCCATCGTGGGATGATTAGTGTAGATAGAGGTATCAGCGTAGTGCCATCGTGTGATGATTAGTGTAGATAGAGGTATCAGCGTAGTGCCATCGTGTGATGATTAGTGTAGATAGAGTTATCAGCGTAGTGCCATCGTGTGATGATTAGTGTAGATAGAGTTATCAGCGTAGTGCTATCGTGGGATGATTAGTGTAGATAGAGGAATCAGCGTAGTGCTATCGTGGGATGATTAGTGTAGATAGAGGGATCAGCGTAGTGCTATCGGGGGATGATTAGTGTAGATAGAGGGATCAGCGTAGTGCTATCGGGGGATGATTAGTGTAGATAGAGGTATCAGCGTAGTGCTATCGTGGGATGATTAGTGTAGATAGAGGTATCAGCGTAGTGCCATCGTGGGATGATTAGTGTAGATAGAGGGATCGGCGTAGTGCCATCGTGGGATGATTAGTGTAGATAGAGGGATCGGCGTAGTGCCATCGTGGGATGATTAGTGTAGATAGAGGGATCGGCGTAGTGCCATCGTAGGATGATTAGTGTAGATAGAGGGATCGGCGTAATGCCATCGTGGGATGATTAGTGTAGATAGAGGTATCGGCGTAGTGCTATCGTGGGATGATTAGTGTATATAGAGGGATCAGCGTAGTGCTATCGTGGGATGATTAGTGAAGATAGAGGGATCAGCGTAGTGCTATCGTGGGATGATTAATGTAGATAGAGGGATCAGCGTAGTGCTATCGTGGGATGATTAGTGTAGATAGAGGGATCAGCGTAGTGCTATCGTGGGATGATTAGTGTAGATAGAGGGATCAGCGTAGTGCTATCGTGGGATGATTAGTGTAGATAGAGGGATCAGCGTAGTGCCATCGTGGGATGATTAATGTAGATAGAGGGATCAGCGTAGTGCCATCGTGGGATGATTAGTGTAGATAGAGGTATCAGCGTAGTGCTATCGTGGGATGATTAGTGTAGATAGAGGGATCAGCGTAGTGCTATCGTGGGATGATTAGTGAAGATAGAGGGATCAGTGTAGTGCTATCGTGGGAGGATTAGTGTAGATAGAGGGATCAGCGTAGTGCTATCGTGGGAGGATTAGTGTAGATAGAGGGATCAGCGTAGTGCTATCGTGGGATGATTAGTGTAGATAGAGGGATCAGCGTAGTGCTATCGTGGGATGATTAGTGTAGATAGAGGTCTCAGCGCAGTGCTATCGTGGGATGATTAGTGTAGATAGAGGGATCAGTGTATTGCTATCGTGGGATGATTAGTGTAGATAGAGGTATCAGCGTAGTGCTATCGTGGGATGATTAGTGTAGATAGAGGGATCAGCGAAGTGCTATCGTGGGATGATTAGTGTAGATAGAGGGATCAGCGTAATGCCATCGTGGGATGATTAGTGTAGATAGAGGGATCAGCATAGTGCTATCGTGGGATGATTAGTGTAGATAGAGGGATTAGCGTAGTGCTATCGTGGGATGATTAGTGTAGATAGAGGTATCAGCGTAGTGCCATCGTGTGATGATTAGTGTAGATAGAGTTATCAGCGTAGTGCTATCGTGGGATGATTAGTGTAGATAGAGGAATCAGCGTAGTGCTATCGTGGGATGATTAGTGTAGATAGAGGGATCAGCGTAGTGCTATCGGGGGATGATTAGTGTAGATAGAGGTATCAGCGTAGTGCCATCGTGGGATGATTAGTGTAGATAGAGGGATCAGCGTAGTGCCATCGTGGGATGATTAGTGTAGATAGAGGGATCAGCGTAGTGCTATCGTGGGATGATTAGTGTAGATAGAGGGATCAGCGTAATGCTATCGTGGGATGATTAGTGTAGATAGAGGGATCAGCGTACTGCCAACGTGGGATGATTAGTGTAGATAGAGGGATCAGCGAAATGCCATCGTGGGATGATTAGTGTAGATAGAGGGATCAGCGTAGTGCCATCGTGGGATGATTAGCGTAGATAGAGGGATCAGCGTAGTGCTATCGTGGGATGATTAGCGTAAATAGAGGGATCAGCGTACTGCTATCGTGGGATGATTAGCGTAGATAGAGGGATCAGCGTAGTGCCATCGTGGGATGATTAGCGTAGATAGAGGAATCAGCGTAGTGCCATCGTGGGATGATTAGTGTAGATAGAGGGATCAGCGTAGTGCCATCGTGGGATGATTAGTGTAGATAGAGGGATCAGCGTAATGCCATCGTGGGATGATTAGTGTAGATAGAGGTATCAGCGTAGTGCTATCGTGGGATGATTAGTGTAGATAGAGGGATCAGCGTAGTGCTATCGTGGGATGATTAGTGTAGATAGAGGGATCAGCGTAGTGCTATCGTGGGATGATTAGTTTAGATAGAGGGATCAGCGCAGTGCTATCGTGGGATGATTAGTGTAGATAGAGGGATCAGCGTAGTGCTATCGTGGGATGATTAGTGTAGATAGAGGGATCAGCGTAATGCCATCGTGGGATGATTAGTGTAGATAGAGGTATCAGTGTAGTGCTATCGTGGGATGATTAGTGTATATAGAGGGATCAGCGTAGTGCTATCGTGGGATGATTAGTGAAGATAGAGGGATCAGCGTAGTGCTATCGTGGGATGATTAGTGTAGATAGAGGGATCAGCGTACTGCCATCGTGGGATGATTAGTGTAGATAGAGGGATCAGCGTAATGCCATCGTGGGATGATTAGTGTAGATAGAGGTATCAGCGTAGTGCTATCGTGGGATGATTAGTGTAGATAGAGGGATCAGCGTAGTGCCATCGTGGGATGATTAGTGTAGATAGAGGTATCAGCGTAGTGCTAACGTGGGATGATTAGTGTCGATAGAGGGATCAGCGTAATGCTATCGTGGGATGATTAGTGTAGATAGAGGGATCAGCGTAGTGCTATCGTGGGATGATTAGTGTAGATAGAGGGATCAGCGTAGTGCTATCGTGGGATGATTAGTGTAGATAGAGGGATCATCGTAGTGCTATCGTGGGATGATTAGTGTAGATAGAGGGATCAGCGTAGTGCTATCGTGGGATGATTAGTGTAGATAGAGGGATCAGCATACTGCCAACGTGGGATGATTAGTGTAGATAGAGGGATCAGCGAAATGCCATCGTGGGATGATTAGCGTAGATAGAGGGATCAGCGTAGTGCCATCGTGGGATGATTAGCGTAGATAGAGGGATCAGCGTAGTGCTATCGTGGGATGATTAGCGTAAATAGAGGGATCAGCGTACTGCCATCGTGCGATGATTAGCGTAGATAGAGGGATCAGCGTAGTGCCATCGTGGGATGATTAGCGTAGATAGAGGGATCAGCGTAGTGCCATCGTGGGATGATTAGTGTAGATAGAGGGATCAGCGTAGTGCCATCGTGGGATGATTAGTGTAGATAGAGGGATCAGAGTAATGCCATCGTGGGATGATTAGTGTAGATAGAGGTATCAGCGTAGTGCTATCGTGGGATGATTAGTGTAGATAGAGGGATCAGCGTAGTGCTATCGTGGGATGATTAGTGTAGATAGAGGGATCAGCGTAGTGCTATCGTGGGATGATTAGTTTAGATAGAGGGATCAGCGCAGTGCTATCGTGGGATGATTAGTGTAGATAGAGGGATCAGCGTAGTGCTATCGTGGGATGATTAGTGTAGATAGAGGGATCAGCGTAGTGCTATCGTGGGATGATTAGTGTAGATAGAGGTATCAGCGTAGTGCCATCGTGGGATGATTAGTGTAGATAGAGTTATCAGCGTAGTGCTATCGTGGGATGATTAGTGTAGATAGAGGTATCAGCGCTGTGCTATCGTGGGATGATTAGTGTAGATAGAGGGATCAGCGTAGTGCTATCGGGGGATGATTAGTGTAGATAGAGGGATCAGCGTAGTGCCATCGTGGGATGATTAGTGTAGATAGAGGGATCAGCGTAGTGCCATCGTGGGATGATTAGTGTGGATAGAGGGATCAGCGTAGTGCTATCGTGGGATGATTAGTGTGGATAGAGGGATCAGCGTAGTGCTATCGTGGGATGATTAGTGTCGATAGAGGTATCAGCGTAGTGCTATCGTGGGATGATTAGTGTCGATAGAGGGATCAGCGTAATGCTATCGTGGGATGATTAGTGTAGATAGAGGGATCAGCGTAGTGCTATCGTGGGATGATTAGTGTAGATAGAGGTATCAGCGTAGTGCTATCGTGGGATGATTAGTGTAGATAGAGGGATCAGCGTAGTGCTATCATGGGATGATTAGTGTAGATAGAGGGATCAGCGTAGTGCTATCGTGGGGTGATTAGTGTAGATAGAGTGATCAGCGTAGTGCCAACGTGGGATGATTAGTGTAGATAGAGGGATCAGCGAAATGCCATCGTGGGATGATTAGTGTAGATAGAGGGATCAGCGCAGTGCCATCGTGGGATGATTAGTGTAGATAGAGGGATCAGCGTAGTGCCATCGTGGGATGATTAGTGTAGATAGAGGGATCAGCGTAGTGCTATCGTGGGATGATTAGTGTATATAGAGGGATCAGCGTAGTGCTATCGTGGGATGATTAGTGTAAATAGAGGGATCAGCGTAGTGCTATCGTGGGATGATTAGTGTCGATAGAGGTATCAGCGTAGTGCTATCGTGGGATGATTAGTGTCGATAGAGGGATCAGCGTAGAGCTTTCGTGGGATGATTAGTGTAGATAGAGGGATCAGCGTAGTGCCATCGTGGGATGATTAGTGTTGATAGAGGGATCAGCATAGTGCTATCGTGGGATGATTAGTGTAGATAGAGGTATCAGCGCTGTGCTATCGTGGGATGATTAGTGTAGATAGAGGGATCAGCGTAGTGCTATCGTGGGATGATTAGTGTGGATAGAGGTATCAGCGTAGTGCTATCGTGGGATGATTAGTGTCGATAGAGGGATCAGCGTAGAGCTTTCGTGGGATGATTAGTGTAGATAGAGGGATCAGCGTAGTGCCATCGTGGGATGATTAGTGTTGATAGAGGGATCAGCATAGTGCTATCGTGGGATGATAAGTGTAGATAGAGGTATCAGCGCTGTGCTATCGTGGGATGATTAGTGTAGATAGAGGGATCAGTGTAGTGCTATCAAGGGATGATTAGTGTGGATAGAGGGATCAGCGTAGTGCTATCGTGGGATGATTAGTGTCGATAGAGGTATCAGCGTAGTGCTATCGTGGGATGATTAGTGTCGATAGAGGGATCAGCGTAATGCTATCGTGGGATGATTAGTGTCGATAGAGGGATCAGCGTAATGCTATCGTGGGATGATTAGTGTAGATAGAGGGATCAGCGTAGTGCTATCGTGGGATGATTAGTGTAGATAGAGGTATCAGCGTAGTGCTATCGTGGGATGATTAGTGTAGATAGAGGGATCAGCGTAGTGCTATCGTGGGATGATTAGTGTAGATAGAGGGATCAGCGTAGTGCTATCGTGGGATGATTAGTGTAGATAGAGGGATCAGCGTAGTGCCAACGTGGGATGATTAGTGTAGATAGAGGGATCAGCGAAATGCCATCGTGGGATGATTAGTGTAGATAGAGGGATCAGCGCAGTGCCATCGTGGGATGATTAGTGTAGATAGAGGGATCAGCGTAGTGCCATCGTGGGATGATTAGTGTAGATAGAGGGATCAGCGTAGTGCTATCGTGGGATGATTAGTGTATATAGAGGGATCAGCGTAGTGCTATCGTGGGATGATTAGTGTAAATAGAGGGATCAGCGTAGTGCTATCGTGGGATGATTAGTGTCGATAGAGGTATCAGCGTAGTGCTATCGTGGGATGATTAGTGTCGATAGAGGGATCAGCGTAGAGCTTTCGTGGGATGATTAGTGTAGATAGAGGGATCAGCGTAGTGCCATCGTGGGATGATTAGTGTTGATAGAGGGATCAGCGTAGTGCTATCGTGGGATGATTAGTGTAGATAGAGGTATCAGCGTAGTGCTATCGTGGGATGATTAGTGTAGATAGAGGGATCAGCGTAGTGCTATCGTGGGATGATTAGTGTAGATAGAGGGATCAGCGTAGTGCTATCGTGGGATGATTAGTGTAGATAGAGGGATCAGCGTAGTGCCAACGTGGGATGATTAGTGTAGATAGAGGGATCAGCGAAATGCCATCGTGGGATGATTAGTGTAGATAGAGGGATCAGTGTAGTGCCATCGTGGGATGATTAGTGTAGATAGAGGGATCAGCGTAGTGCCATCGTGGGATGATTAGTGTAGATAGAGGGATCAGCGTAGTGCTATCGTGGGATGATTAGTGTAGATAGAGGGATCAGCGTAGTGCTATCGTGGGATGATTAGTGTAAATAGAGGGATCAGCGTAGTGCTATCGTGGGATGATTAGTGTAGATAGAGGGATCAGCGTAGTGCTATCGTGGGATGATTAGTGTAGATAGAGGGATCAGCGTAGTGCTATCGTGGGATGATTAGTGTAGATAGAAGGATCAACGTAGTGCTATCGTGGGATGATTAGTGTAGATAGAGGGATCAGCGTAATGCTATCGTGGGATGATTAGTGTAGAGAGAGGGATCAGCGTAGTGCTATCGTGGGATGATTAGTGTAGAGAGAGGGATCAGCGTAGTTCTATCGTGGGATGATTAGTGTAGATAGAGGGATCAGCGTAGTGCTATCATGGGATGATTAGTGTAGATAGAGGGATCAGCGTAGTGCTATCGTGGGATGATTAGTGTAGATAGAGGGATCAGCGTAGTGCTATCGTGGGATGATTAGTGTAGATAGAGGTAGCAGCGTAGTGTCATCTTGGGATGATTAGTGTAGATAGAGGGATCAGCGTAGTGCTATCGTGGGATGATTAGTGTAGATAGAGGGATCAGCGTAGTGCCATCGTGGGATGATTAGTGTTGATAGAGGGATCAGCGTAGTGCTATCGTGGGATGATTAGTGTAGATAGAGGTATCAGCGTACTGCTATCGTGGGATGATAAGTGTAGATAGAGGGATCAGCGTAGTGCTATCGTGGGATGATTAGCTTAGATAGAGGGATCAGCGTGGTGCTATCGTGGGATGATTAGCGTAGATAGAGGGATCAGCGTAGTGCCAACGTGGGATGATTAGCGTAGATAGAGGGATCGGCTTAGTGCTATCGTGGGATGATTGGTGTAGATAGAGGGATCGGCGTAGTGCTATCGTGTGATGTTTAGGGTAGATAGAGGGATCGGCGTAGTGCTATCGTGGGATGATTAGCGTAGATAGAGGGATCGGCGTAGTGCTATCGTGGGATGATTAGCGTAGATAAAGGGATCGGCGTAGTGCTATCGTGGGATGATTAGCGTAGATAGAGGGATCGGCGTAGTGCTATCGTGGGATGATTAGCGTAGATAGAGGGATCGGCGTAGTGCTATCGTGGGATGATTAGCGTAGATAGAGGGATCGTCGTAGTGCTATCGTGGGATGATTAGCGTAGATAGAAGGATCGGCGTAGTGCTATCATGGGATGATTAGTGTAGATAGATGTAGCGGCGTAGTACCATCGTGGAATGATTAGTGTAGATAGAGGTATCGGCGTAGTGCTATCGTGGGACGATTAGTGTAGATAGAGGGATCGGCGTAGTGCCATCGTGGGATGATTAGTGTAGATAGAGGGATCGGCGTAGTGCCATCGTGGGATGATTAGTGTTGATAGAGGGATCAGCATAGTGCTATCGTGGGATGATTAGTGTAGATAGAGGTATCAGCGTAGTGCTATCGTGGGATGATTAGTGTAGATAGAGGGATCAGCGTAGTGCTATCGTGGGATGATTAGTGTAGATAGAGGGATCAGCGTAGTGCTATCGTGGGATGATTAGTGTAGATAGAGGGATCAGCGTAGTGCCAACGAGGGATGATTAGTGTAGATAGAGGGATCAGCGAAATGCCATCGTGGGATGATTAGTGTAGATAGAGGGATCAGCGTAGTGCCATCGTGGGATGATTAGTGTAGATAGAGGGATCAGCGTAGTGCCATCGTGGGATGATTAGTGTAGATAGAGGGATCAGCGTAGTGCCATCGTGGGATGATTAGTGTAGATAGAGGGATCAGCGTAGTGCTATCGTGGGATGATTAGTGTAGATAGAGGGATCAGCGTAGTGCTATCGTGGGATGATTAGTGTAGATAGAGGTGTCAGCGCAGTGCTATCATGGGATGATTAGTGTAGATAGAGGGATCAGCGTAGTGCTATCGTGGGATGATTAGTGTAGATAGAGGGATCAGCGTAGTGCTATCGTGGGATCATTAGTGTAGATAGAGGGATCAGTGAAGTGCTATCCTGGGATGATTAGTGTAGATAGAGGGATCAGCATAGTGCCATCGTGGGATGATTAGTGTAGATAGAGGGATCAGCGTAGTGCTATCATGGGATGATTAGTGTATATAGAGGGATCAGCGTAGTGCTATCGTGGGATGATTAGTGTAGATAGAGGGATCAGCGTAGTGCTATCGTGGGATGATTAGTGTAAATAGAGGGATCAGCGTAGTGCTATCGTGGGATGATTAGTGTAGATAGAGGGATCAGCGTAATGCTATCGTGGGATGATTAGTGTAGATAGAGGGATCAGCGTAGTGCCATCGTGGGATGATTAGTGTTGATAGAGGGATCAGCGTAGAGCTATCGTGGGATGATTAGTGTAGATAGAGGTATCAGCGTACTGCTATCGTGGGATGATTGTTGTAGATAGAGGGATCGGCGTAGTGCTATCGTGGGATGATTAGGGTAGATAGAGGGATCGGCGTAGTGCTATATTGGGATGATTAGCGTAGATAGAGGGATCGGCGTAGTGCTATCGTGGGATGATTAGCGTAGATAGAGGGATCGGCGTAGTGCTATCGTGGGATGATTAGCGTAGATAGAGGGATCGGCGTAGTGCTATCGTGGGATGATTAGCGTAGATAGAGGGATCGGCGTAGTGCTATCGTGGGATGATTAGCGTAGATAGAGGGATCGGCGTAATGCTATCGTGGGATGATTAGCGTAGATAGAGGGATCGGCGTAGTGCTATCGTGGGATGATTAGTGTAGATAGAGGTAGCGGCGTAGTACCATCGTGGGACGATTAGTGTAGATAGAGGTATCGGCGTAGTGCTATCGTGGGACGATTAGTGTAGATAGAGGGATCGGCGTAGTGCCATCGTGGGATGATTAGTGTAGATAGAGGGATCGGCGTAGTGCCATCGTGGGATGATTAGTGTAGATAGAGGGATCAGCGTAATGCCATCGTGGGATGATTAGTGTAGATAGAGGTATCAGCGTAGTGCTATCGTGGGATGATTAGTGTATATAGAGGGATCAGCGTAGTGCTATCGTGGGATGATTAGTGAAGATAGAGGGATCAGCGTAGTGCTATCGTGGGATGATTAGTGTAGATAGAGGGATCAGCGTAGTGCTATCGTGGGATGATTAGTGTAGATAGAGGGATCAGCGTAGTGCTATCATGGGATGATCAGTGTACATAGAGGGATCAGCGTAGTGCTATCGTGGGATGATTAGTGTAGATAGAGGGATCAGTGTAGTGCCATCGTGGGATGATTAGTGTAGATAGAGGTATCAGCGTAATGCCATCGTGGGATGATTAGTGTAGATAGAGGGATCAGCGTAGTGCTATCGTGGGATGATTAGTGAAGATAGAGGGATCAGCGTAGTGCTATCGTGGGATGATTAGTGTAGATAGAGGGATCAGCGTAGTGCTATCATGGGATGATTAGTGTAGATAGAGGGATCAGCGTAGTGCTATCGTGGGATGATTAGTGTAGATAGAGGTCTCAGCGCAGTGCTATCGTGGGATGATTAGTGTAGATAGAGGGATCAGTGTATTGCTATCGTGGGATGATTAGTGTAGATAGAGGTATCAGCGTAGTGCTATCGTGGGATGATTAGTGTAGATAGAGGGATCAGCGAAGTGCTATCGTGGGATGATTAGTGTAGATAGAGGGATCAGCGTAATGCCATCGTGGGATGATTAGTGTATATAGAGGGATCAGCGTAGTGCTATCGTGGGATGATTAGTGAAGATAGAGGGATCAGCGTAGTGCTATCGTGGGAGGATTAGTGTAGATAGAGGGATCAGCGTAGTGCTATCGTGGGATGATTAGTATAGATAGAGGGATCAGCGTAGTGCTATCGTGGGATGATTAGTGTAGATAGAGGTCTCAGCGCAGTGCTATCGTGGGATGATTAGTGTAGATAGAGAGATCAGTGTATTGCTATCGTGGGATGATTAGTGTAGATAGAGGTATCAGCGTAGTGCTATCGTGGGATGATTAGTGTAGATAGAGGGATCAGCGAAGTGCTATCGTGGGATGATTAGTGTAGATAGAGGGATCAGCGTAATGCCATCGTGGGATGATTAGTGTAGATAGAGGGATCAGCGTAGTGCTATCGTGGGATGATTAGTGTAGATAGAGGGATTAGCGTAGTGCTATCGTGGGATGATTAGTGTAGATAGAGGTATCAGCGTAGTGCCATCGTGTGATGATTAGTGTAGATAGAGTTATCAGCGTAGTGCTATCGTGGGATGATTAGTGTAGATAGAGGAATCAGCGTAGTGCTATCGTGGGATGATTAGTGTAGATAGAGGGATCAGCGTAGTGCTATCGGGGGATGATTAGTGTAGATAGAGGTATCAGCGTAGTGCCATCGTGGGATGATTAGTGTAGATAGAGGGATCAGCGTAGTGCCATCGTGGGATGATTAGTGTAGATAGAGGGATCAGCGTAGTGCTATCGTGGGATGATTAGTGTAGATAGAGGGTTCAGCGTAATGCTATCGTGGGATGATTAGTGTAGATAGAGGGATCAGCGAACTGCCAACGTGGGATGATTAGTGTAGATAGAGGGATCAGCGAAATGCCATTGTGGGATGATTAGTGTAGATAGAGGGATCAGCGTAGTGCCATCGTAGGATGATTAGTGTAGATAGAGGGATCAGCGTAGTGCTATCGTGGGATGATTAGCGTAAATAGAGGGATCAGCGTACTGCTATCGTGGGATGATTAGCGTAGATAGAGGGATCAGCGTAGTGCCATCGTGGGATGATTAGCGTAGATAGTGGGATCAGCGTAGTGCCATCGTGGGATGATTAGTGTAGATAGAGGGATCAGCGTAGTGCCATCGTGTGATGATTAGTGTAGATAGAGGGATCAGCGTAATGCCATCGTGGGATGATTAGTGTAGATAGAGGTATCAGCGTAGTGCTATCGTGGGATGATTAGTGTAGATAGAGGGATCAGCGTAGTGCTATCGTGGGATGATTAGTGTAGATAGAGGGATCAGCGTAGTGCTATCGTGGGATGATTAGTGTAGATAGAGGGATCAGCGTAGTGCTATCGTGGGATGATTAGTTTAGATAGAGGGATCAGCGCAGTGCTATCGTGGGATGATTAGTGTAGATAGAGGGATCAGCGAAGTGCTATCGTGGGATGATTAGTGTAGATAGAGGGATCAGCGTAGTGCTATCGTGGGATAATTAGTGTAGATAGAGGTATCAGCGTAGTGCCATCGTGTGATGATTAGTGTAGATAGAGTTATCAGCGTAGTGCTATCGTGGGATGATTAGTGTAGATAGAGGTATCAGCGTTGTGCTATCGTGGGATGATTAGTGTAGATAGAGGGATCAGCGTAGTGCTATCGGGGGATGATTAGTGTAGATAGAGGTATCAGCGTAGTGCCATCGGGGATGATTAGTGTAGATAGAGGGATCAGCGTAGTGCCATCGTGGGATGATTAGTGTGGATAGAGGGATCAGCGTAGTGCTATCGTGGGATGATTAGTGTAGATAGAGGGATCAGCGTAGTGCTATCGTGGGATGATTAGTGTAGATAGAGGTATCAGCATAGTGCTATCGTGGGATGATTAGTGTCGATAGAGGGATCAGCGTAGTGCTATCGTGGGATGATTAGTGTAGATAGAGGGATCAGCGTAATGCTATCGTGGGATGATTAGTGTAGATAGAGGGATCAGCGTAGTGCTATCGTGGGATGATTAGTGTAGATAGAGGTATCAGCGTAGTGCCATCGTGGGATGATTAGTGTAGATAGAGGGATCAGCGTAGTGCCATCGTGGGATGATTAGTGTAGATAGAGGGATCGGCGTAGTGCCATCGTGGGATGATTAGTGTAGATAGAGGGATCGGCGTAGTGCCATCGTGGGATGATTAGTGTAGATAGAGGGATCGGCGTAATGCCATCGTGGGATGATTAGTGTAGATAGAGGTATCGGCGTAGTGCTATCGTGGGATGATTAGTGTATATAGAGGGATCGGCGTAGTGCTATCGTGGGATGATTAGTGAAGATAGAGGGATCGGCGTAGTGCTATCGTGGGATGATTAGTGTAGATAGAGGGATCGGCGTAGTGCCATCGTGGGATGATTAGTGTAGATAGAGGGATCGGCGTAGTGCCATCGTGGGATGATTAGTGTAGATAGAGGGATCAGCGTAATGCCATCGTGGGATGATTAGTGTAGATAGAGGTATCAGCGTAGTGCTATCGTGGGATGATTAATGTATATAGAGGGATCAGCGTAGTGCTATCGTGGGATGATTAGTGAAGATAGAGGGATCAGCGTAGTGCTATCGTGGGAGGATTAGTGTAGATAGAGGGATCAGCGTAGTGCTATCGTGGGATGATTAGTGTAGATAGAGGGATCAGCGTAGTGCCAACGTGGGATGATTAGTGTAGATAGAGGGATCAGCGAAATGCCATCGTGGGATGATTAGTGTAGATAGAGGGATCAGCGTAGTGCCATCGTGGGATGATTAGTGTAGATAGAGGGATCAGCGTAGTGCCATCGTGGGATGATTAGTGTAGATAGAGGGATCAGCGTAGTTCTATCGTGGGATGATTAGTGTAGATAGAGGGATCAGCGTAGTGCTATCGTGGGATGATTAGTGTAAATAGAGGAATCAGCGTAGTGCTATCGTGGGATGATTAGTGTAGATAGAGGGATCAGCGTAGTGCTATCGTGGGATGATTAGTGTAGATAGAGGGATCAGCGTAGTGCTATCGTGGGATGATTAGTGTAGATAGAAGGATCAACGTAGTGCTATCGTGGGATGATTAGTGTAGATAGAGGGATCAGCGTAATGCTATCGTGGGATGATTAGTGTAGAGAGAGGGATCAGCGAAGTGCTATCGTGGGATGATTAGTGTAGAGAGAGGGATCAGCGTAGTTCTATCGTGGGATGATTAGTGTAGATAGAGGGATCAGCGTAGTGCTATCGTGGGATGATTACTGTAGATAGAGGGATCAGCGTAGTGCTATCGTGGGATGATTAGTGTAGATAGAGGGATCAGCGTAGTGCTATCGTGGGATGATTAGTGTAGATAGAGGTAGCAGCGTAGTGCCATCTTGGGATGATTAGTGTAGATAGAGGGATCAGCGTAGTGCTATCGTGGGATGATTAGTGTAGATAGAGGGATCAGCGTAGTGCCATCGTGGGATGATTAGTGTTGATAGAGGGATCAGCGTAGTGCTATCGTGGGATGATTAGTGTAGATAGAGGTATCAGCGTACTGCTATCGTGGGATGATAAGTGTAGATAGAGGGATCAGCGTAGTGCTATCGTGGGATGATTAGTGTAGATAGAGGGATTAGCGTAGTGCTATCGTGGGATGATTAGATTAGTGTATATAGAGGGATCAGCGTAGTGCTATCGTGGGATGATTAGTGAAGATAGAGGGATCAGCGTAGTGCTATCGTGGGATGATTAGTGTAGATAGAGGGATCAGCGTAGTGCTATCGTGGGATGATTAGTGTAGATAGAGGGATCAGCGTAGTGCAATCATGGGATGATTAGTGTAGATAGAGGGATCAGCGTAGTGCTATCGTGGGATGATTAGTGTAGATAGAGGGATCAGCGTAGTGCTATCGTGGGATGATTAGTGTAGATAGAGGGATCAGCGTAGTGCCAACGAGGGATGATTAGTGTAGATAGAGGGATCAGCGAAATGCCATCGTGGGATGATTAGTGTAGATAGAGGGATCAGCGTAGTGCCATCGTGGGATGATTAGTGTAGATAGAGGGATCAGCGTAGTGCCATCGTGGGATGATTAGTGTAGATAGAGGGATCAGCGTAGTGCCATCGTGGGATGATTAGTGTAGATAGAGGGATCAGCGTAGTGCCATCGTGGGATGATTAGTGTAGATAGAGGGATCAGCGTAGTGCTATCGTGGGATGATTAGTGTAGATAGAGGGATCAGCGTAGTGCTATCGTGGGATGATTAGTGTAGATAGAGGGATCAGCGTAGTGCTATCGTGGGATGATTAGTGTAGATAGAGGGATCAGCGTAGTGCTATCGTGGGATGATTAGTGTAGATAGAGGGATCAGCGTAGTGCCAACGAGGGATGATTAGTGTAGATAGAGGGATCAGCGAAATGCCATCGTGGGATGATTATTGTAGATAGAGGGATCAGCGTAGTGCCATCGTGGGATGATTAGTGTAGATAGAGGGATCAGCGTAGTGCCATCGTGGGATGATTAGTGTAGATAGAGGGATCAGCGTAGTGCCATCGTGGGATGATTAGTGTAGATAGAGGGATCAGCGTAGTGCCATCGTGGGATGATTAGTGTAGATAGAGGGATCAGCGTAGTGCTATCGTGGGATGATTAGTGTAGATAGAGGGATCAGCGTAGTGCTATCGTGGGATGATTAGTGTAGATAGAGGTGTCAGCGCAGTGCTATCGTGGGATGATTAGTGTAGATAGAGGGATCAGCGTAGTGCTATCGTGGGATGATTAGTGTAGATAGAGGGATCAGCGTAGTGCTATCGTGGGATCATTAGTGTAGATAGAGGGATCAGTGAAGTGCTATCCTGGGATGATTAGTGTAGATAGAGGGATCAGCATAGTGCCATCGTGGGATGATTAGTGTAGATAGAGGGATCAGCGTAGTGCTATCGTGGGATGATTAGTGTATATAGAGGGATCAGCGTAGTGCTATCGTGGGATGATTAGTGTAGATAGAGGGATCAGCGTAGTGCTATCGTGGGATGATTAGTGTAAATAGAGGGATCAGCGTAGTGCTATCGTGGGATGATTAGTGTAGATAGAGGGATCAGCGTAATGCTATCGTGGGATGATTTGTGTAGATAGAGGGATCAGCGTAGTGCCATCGTGGGATGATTAGTGTTGATAGAGGGATCAGCGTAGTGCTATCGTGGGATGATTAGTGTAGATAGAGGTATCAGCGTACTGCTATCGTGGGATGATTAGTGTAGATAGAGGGATCAGCGTAGTGCTATCGTGGGATGATTAGCGTAGATAGAGTGATCAGCGTGGTGCTATCGTGGGATGATTAGCGTAGATAGAGGGATCAGCGTAATGCTATCGTGGGATGATTAGTGTAGATAGAGGTATCAGCGTACTGCTATCGTGGGATGATTAGTGTAGATAGAGGGATCAGCGTAGTGCTATCGTGGGATGATTAGTGTAGATAGAGGTATCAGCGTACTGCTATCGTGGGATGATAAGTGTAGATAGAGGGATCAGCGTAGTGCTATCGTGGGATGATTAGTGTAGATAGAGGGATTAGCGTAGTGCTATCGTGGGATGATTAGATTAGTGTATATAGAGGGATCAGCGTAGTGCTATCGTGGGATGATTAGTGAAGATAGAGGGATCAGCGTAGTGCTATCGTGGGATGATTAGTGTAGATAGAGGGATCAGCGTAGTGCTATCGTGGGATGATTAGTGTAGATAGAGTGATCAGCGTAGTGCAATCATGGGATGATTAGTGTAGATAGAGGGATCAGCGTAGTGCTATCGTGGGATGATTAGTGTAGATAGAGGGATCAGCGTAGTGCTATCGTGGGATGATTAGTGTAGATAGAGGGATCAGCGTAGTGCCAACGAGGGATGATTAGTGTAGATAGAGGGATCAGCGAAATGCCATCGTGGGATGATTAGTGTAGATAGAGGGATCAGCGTAGTGCCATCGTGGGATGATTAGTGTAGATAGAGGGATCAGCGTAGTGCCATCGTGGGATGATTAGTGTAGATAGAGGGATCAGCGTAGTGCCATCGTGGGATGATTAGTGTAGATAGAGGGATCAGCGTAGTGCTATCGTGGGATGATTAGTGTAGATAGAGGGATCAGCGTAGTGCTATCGTGGGATGATTAGTGTAGATAGAGGTGTCAGCGCAGTGCTATCGTGGGATGATTAGTGTAGATAGAGGGATCAGCGTAGTGCTATCGTGGGATGATTAGTGTAGATAGAGGGATCAGCGTAGTGCTATCGTGGGATGATTAGTGTAGATAGAGGGATCAGCGTAGTGCTATCGTGGGATCATTAGTGTAGATAGAGGGATCAGCGAAGTGCTATCCTGGGATGATTAGTGTAGATAGAGGGATCAGCATAGTGCCATCGTGGGATGATTAGTGTAGATAGAGGGATCAGCGTAGTGCTATCGTGGGATGATTAGTGTATATAGAGGGATCAGCGTAGTGCTATCGTGGGATGATTAGTGTAGATAGAGGGATCAGCGTAGTGCTATCGTGGGATGATTAGTGTAAATAGAGGGATCAGCGTAGTGCTATCGTGGGATGATTAGTGTAGATAGAGGGATCAGCGTAATGCTATCGTGGGATGATTTGTGTAGATAGAGGGATCAGCGTAGTGCCATCGTGGGATGATTAGTGTTGATAGAGGGATCAGCGTAGTGCTATCGTGGGATGATTAGTGTAGATAGAGGTATCAGCGTACTGCTATCGTGGGATGATTAGTGTAGATAGAGGGATCAGCGTAGTGCTATCGTGGGATGATTAGCGTAGATAGAGTGATCAGCGTGGTGCTATCGTGGGATGATTAGCGTAGATAGAGGGATCAGCGTGGTGCCAACGTGGGATGATTAGCGTAGATAGAGGGATCGGCTTAGTGCTATCGTGGGATGATTGGGGTAGATAGAGGGATCGGCGTAGTGCTATCGTGGGATGATTAGCGTAGATAGAAGGATCGGCGTAGTGCTATCATGGGATGATTAGTGTAGATAGAGGTAGCGGCGTAGTACCATCGTGGGACGATTAGTGTAGATAGAGGTATCGGCGTAGTGCTATCGTGGGACGATTAGTGTAGATAGAGGGATCAGTGTAGTGCTATCGTGGGATGATTAGTGTAGATAGAGGGATCAGCGTAGTGCTATCGTGGGATCATTAGTGTAGATAGAGGGATCAGTGAAGTGCTATCCTGGGACGATTAGTGTAGATAGAGGGATCGGCGTAGTGCCATCGTGGGATGATTAGTGTAGATAGAGGGATCGGCGTAGTGCCATCGTGGGATGATTAGTGTAGATAGAGGGATCAGCGTAGTGCTATCGTGGGATGATTAGTGAAGATAGAGGGATCAGCGTAGTGCTATCGTGGGATGATTAGTGTAGATAGAGGGATCAGCGTAGTGCTATCATGGGATGATTAGTGTAGATAGAGGGATCAGCGTAGTGCTATCGTGGGATGATTAGTGTAGATAGAGGTCTCAGCGCAGTGCTATCGTGGGACGATTAGTGTAGATAGAGGGATCAGTGTATTGCTATCGTGGGATGATTAGTGTAGATAGAGGTATCAGCGTAGTGCTATCGTGGGATGATTAGTGTAGATAGAGGGATTAGCGTAGTGCTATCGTGGGATGATTAGTGTAGATAGAGGTATCAGCGTAGTGCCATCGTGTGATGATTAGTGTAGATAGAGTTATCAGCGTAGTGCTATCGTGGGATGATTAGTGTAGATAGAGGAATCAGCGTAGTGCTATCGTGGGATGATTAGTGTAGATAGAGGGATCAGCGTAGTGCTATCGGGGGATGATTAGTGTAGAAGATAGAGGTATCAGCGTAGTGCTATCGGGGGATGATTAGTGTAGATAGAGGTATCAGCGTAGTGCTATCGTGGGATGATTAGTGTATATAGAGGGATCAGCGTAGTGCTATCGTGGGATGATTAGTGAAGATAGAGGGATCAGCGTAGTGCTATCGTGGGATGATTAGTGTAGATAGAGGGATCAGCGTAGTGCTATCGTGGGATGATTAGTGTAGATAGAGGGATCAGCGTAGTGCTATCGTGGGATGATTAGTGTAGATAGAGGGATCAGCGTAGTGCCATCGTGGGATGATTAGTGTAGATAGAGGGATCAGCGTAGTGCCATCGTGGGATGATTAGTGTAGATAGAGGGATCAGCGTAATGCCATCGTGGGATGATTAGTGTAGATAGAGGTATCAGCGTAGTGCTATCGTGGGATGATTAGTGTATATAGAGGGATCAGCGTAGTGCTATCGTGGGATGATTAGTGAAGATAGAGGGATCAGCGTAGTGCTATCGTGGGATGATTAGTGTAGATAGAGGGATCAGCGTAGTGCTATCATGGGATGATTAGTGTAGATAGAGGGATCAGCGTATTGCTATCGTGGGATGATTAGTGTAGATAGAGGTATCAGCGTAGTGCTATCGTGGGACGATTAGTGTAGATAGAGGGATCAGCGAAGTGCTATCGTGGGATGATTAGTGTAGATAGAGGGATCAGCGTAATGCCATCGTGGGATGATTAGTGTAGATAGAGGGATCAGCGTAGTGCTATCGTGGGATGATTAGTGTAGATAGAGGGATTAGCGTAGTGCTATCGTGGGATGATTAGATTAGTGTATATAGAGGGATCAGCGTAGTGCTATCGTGGGATGATTAGTGAAGATAGAGGGATCAGCGTAGTGCTATCGTGGGATGATTAGTGTAGATAGAGGGATCAGCGTAGTGCTATCGTGGGATGATTAGTGTAGATAGAGGGATCAGCGTAGTGCCATCGTGGGATGATTAGTGTAGATAGAGGGATCAGCGTAGTGCCATCGTGGGATGATTAGTGTAGATAGAGGGATCAGCGTAGTGCCATCGTGGGATGATTAGTGTAGATAGAGGGATCAGCGTAATGCCATCGTGGGATGATTAGTGTAGATAGAGGTATCAGCGTAGTGCTATCGTGGGATGATTAGTGTATATAGAGGGATCAGCGTAGTGCTATCGTGGGATGATTAGTGAAGATAGAGGGATCAGCGTAGTGCTATCGTGGGAGGATTAGTGTAGATAGAGGGATCAGCGTAGTGCTATCGTGGGATGATTAGTGTAGATAGAGGGATCAGCGTAGTGCTATCGTGGGATGATTAGTGTAGATAGAGGTCTCAGCGCAGTGCTATCGTGGGATGATTAGTGTAGATAGAGGGATTAGCGTAGTGCTATCGTGGGATGATTAGTGTAGATAGAGTTATCAGCGTAGTGCTATCGTGGGATGATTAGTGTAGATAGAGGAATCAGCGTAGTGCTATCGTGGGATGATTAGTGTAGATAGAGGGATCAGCGTAGTGCCATCGTAGGATGATTAGTGTAGATAGAGGGATCAGCGTAGTGCTATCGTGGGATGATTAGCGTAAATAGAGGGATCAGCGTACTGCTATCGTGGGATGATTAGCGTAGATAGAGGGATCAGCGTAGTGCCATCGTGGGATGATTAGCGTAGATAGTGGGATCAGCGTAGTGCCATCGTGGGATGATTAGTGTAGATAGAGGGATCAGCGTAGTGCCATCGTGGGATGATTAGTGTAGATAGAGGGATCAGCGTAATGCCATCGTGGGATGATTAGTGTAGATAGAGGTATCAGCGTAGTGCTATCGTGGGATGATTAGTGTAGATAGAGGGATCAGCGTAGTGCTATCGTGGGATGATTAGTGTAGATAGAGGGATCAGCGTAGTGCTATCGTGGGATGATTAGTGTAGATAGAGGGATCAGCGTAGTGCTATCGTGGGATGATTAGTTTAGATAGAGGGATCAGCGCAGTGCTATCGTGGGATGATTAGTGTAGATAGAGGGATCAGCGTAGTGCTATCGGGGGATGATTAGTGTAGATAGAGGTATCAGCGTAGTGCCATCGTGGGATGATTAGTGTAGATAGAGGGATCAGCGTAGTGCCATCGTGGGATGATTAGTGTGGATAGAGGGATCAGCGTAGTGCTATCGTGGGATGATTAGTGTAGATAGAGGGATCAGCGTAGTGCTATCGTGGGATGATTAGTGTAGATAGAGGGATCAGCGTAGTGCTATCGTGGGATGATTAGTGTCGATAGAGGGATCAGCGTAGTGCTATCGTGGGATGATTAGTGTAGATAGAGGGATCAGCGTAATGCTATCGTGGGATGATTAGTGTAGATAGAGGGATCAGCGTAGTGCTATCGTGGGATGATTAGTGTAGATAGAGGTATCAGCGTAGTGCCATCGTGGGATGATTAGTGTAGATAGAGGGATCAGCGTAGTGCCATCGTGGGATGATTAGTGTAGATAGAGGGATCGGCGTAGTGCCATCGTGGGATGATTAGTGTAGATAGAGGGAGCGGCGTAATGCCATCGTGGGATGATTAGTGTAGATAGAGGTATCAGCGTAGTGCTATCGTGGGATGATTAGTGTATATAGAGGGATCAGCGTAGTGCTATCGTGGGATGATTAGTGAAGATAGAGGGATCAGCGTAGTGCTATCGTGGGATGATTAGTGTAGATAGAGGGATCAGCGTAGTGCTATCGTGGGATGATTAGTGTAGATAGAGGGATCAGCGTAGTGCTATCGTGGGATGATTAGTGTAGATAGAGGGATCAGCGTAGTGCTATCGTGGGATGATTAGTGTAGATAGAGGGATCAGCGTAGTGCCATCGTGGGATGATTAGTGTAGATAGAGGGATCAGCGTAATGCCATCGTGGGATGATTAGTGTAGATAGAGGTATCAGCGTAGTGCTATCGTGGGATGATTAGTGTATATAGAGGGATCAGCGTAGTGCTATCGTGGGATGATTAGTGAAGATAGAGGGATCAGCGTAGTGCTATCGTGGGAGGATTAGTGTAGATAGAGGGATCAGCGTAGCGCTATCGTGGGATGATTAGTGTAGATAGAGGGATCAGCGTAGTGCTATCGTGGGATGATTAGTGTAGATAGAGGGATCAGCGTAGTGCTATCGTGGGATGATTAGTGTAGATAGAGGTCTCAGCGCAGTGCTATCGTGGGATGATTAGTGTAGATAGAGGGATCAGTGTATTGCTATCGTGGGATGATTAGTGTAGATAGAGGTATCAGCGTAGTGCTATCGTGGGATGATTAGTGTAGATAGAGGGATCAGCGAAGTGCTATCGTGGGATGATTAGTGTAGATAGAGGGATCAGCGTAATGCCATCGTGGGATGATTAGTGTAGATAGAGGGATCAGCGTAGTGCTATCGTGGGATGATTAGTGTAGATAGAGGGATTAGCGTAGTGCTATCGTGGGATGATTAGTGTAGATAGAGGTACCAGCGTAGTGCCATCGTGTGATGATTAGTGCAGATAGAGTTATCAGCGTAGTGCTATCGTGGGATGATTAGTGTAGATAGAGGAATCAGCGTAGTGCTATCGTGGGATGATTAGTGTAGATAGAGGGATCAGCGTAGTGCTATCGGGGGATGATTAGTGTAGATAGAGGGATCAGCGTAGTGCTATCGTGGGATGATTAGTGTAGATAGAGGGATCAGCGTAGTGCTATCGTGGGATGATTAGTGTAGATAGATGTATCAGCGTACTGCCAACGTGGGATGATTAGTGTAGATAGAGGGATCAGCGAAATGCCATCGTGGGATGATTAGTGTAGATAGAGGGATCAGCGTAGTGCCATCGTAGGATGATTAGCGTAGATAGAGGGATCAGCGTAGTGCTATCGTGGGATGATTAGCGTAAATAGAGGGATCAGCGTACTGCTATCGTGGGATGATTAGCGTAGATAGAGGGATCAGCATAGTGCCATCGTGGGATGATTAGCGTAGATAGAGGGATCAGCGTAGTGCCATCGTGGGATGATTAGTGTAGATAGAGGGATCAGCGTAGTGCCATCGTGGGATGATTAGTGTAGATAGAGGGATCAGCGTAATGCCATCGTGGGATGATTAGTGTAGATAGAGGTATCAGCGTAGTGCTATCGTGGGATGATTAGTGTAGATAGAGGGATCAGCGTAGTGCTATCGTGGGATGATTAGTTTAGATAGAGGGATCAGCGCAGTGCTATCGTGGGATGATTAGTGTAGATAGAGGGATCAGCGTAGTGCTATCGTGGGATGATTAGTGTAGATAGAGGGATCAGCGTATTGCTATCGTGGGATGATTAGTGTAGATAGAGGGATCAGCGTAGTGCCATCGTGTGATGATTAGTGTAGATAGAGTTATCAGCGTAGTGCTATCGTGGGATGATTAGTGTAGATAGAGGTATCAGCGTTGTGCTATCGTGGGATGATTAGTGTAGATAGAGGGATCAGCATAGTGCTATCGGGGGATGATTAGTGTAGATAGAGGTATCAGCGTAGTGCCATCGTGGGATGATTAGTGTAGATAGAGGGATCAGCGTAGTGCCATCGTGGGATGATTAGTGTGGATAGAGGGATCAGCGTAGTGCTATCGTGGGATGATTAGTGTAGATAGAGGGATCAGCGTAGTGCTATCGTGGGATGATTAGTGTAGATAGAGGTATCAGCGTAGTGCTATCGTGGGATGATTAGTGTCGATAGAGGGATCAGCGTAGTGCTATCGTGGGATGATTAGTGTAGATAGAGGGATCAGCGTAATGCTATCGTGGGATGATTAGTGTAGATAGAGGGATCAGCGTAGTGCTATCGTGGGATGATTAGTGTAGATAGAGGGATCAGCGTAGTGCCATCGTGGGATGATTAGTGTAGATAGAGGGATCGGCGTAGTGCCATCGTGGGATGATTAGTGTAGATAGAGGGATCGGCGTAGTGCCATCGTGGGATGATTAGTGTAGATAGAGGGATCGGCGTAATGCCATCGTGGGATGATTAGTGTAGATAGAGGGATCGGCGTAGTGCTATCGTGGGATGATTAGTGTATATAGAGGGATCGGCGTAGTGCTATCGTGGGATGATTAGTGAAGATAGAGGGATCAGCGTAGTGCTATCGTGGGATGATTAGTGTAGATAGAGGGATCAGCGTAGTGCTATCGTGGGATGATTAGTGTAGATAGAGGGATCAGCATAGTGCTATCGTGGGATGATTAGTGTAGATAGAGGGATCAGCGTAGTGCCATCGTGGGATGATTAGTGTAGATAGAGGGATCAGCGTAATGCCATTGTGGGATGATTAGTGTAGATAGAGGTATCTGCGTAGTGCTATCGTGGGATGATTAGTGTATATAGAGGGATCAGCGTAGTGCTATCGTGGGATGATTAGTGAAGATAGAGGGATCAGCGTAGTGCTATCGTGGGAGGATTAGTGTAGATAGAGGGATCAGCGTAGCGCTATCCTGGGATGATTAGTGTAGATAGAGGGATCAGCGTAGTGCTATCGTGGGATGATTAGTGTAGATAGAGGGATCAGCGTAGTGCTATCGTGGGATGATTAGTGTAGATAGAGGTCTCAGCGCAGTGCTATCGTGGGATGATTAGTGTAGATAGAGGGATCAGTGTATTGCTATCGTGGGATGATTAGTGTAGATAGAGGGATCAGCGTAGTGCTATCGGGGGATGATTAGTGTAGATAGAGGGATCAGCGTAGTGCTATCGGGGGATGATTAGTGTAGATAGAGGTATCAGCGTAGTGCCATCGTGGGATGATTAGTGTAGATAGAGGTATCAGCGTAGTGCCATCGTGGGATGATTAGTGTAGATAGAGGGATCAGCGAAATGCCATCGTGGGATGATTAGTGTAGATAGAGGTATCAGCGTAGTGCTATCGTGGGATGATTAGTGTATATAGAGGGATCAGCGTAGTGCTATCGTGGGATGATTAGTGAAGATAGAGGGATCAGCGTAGTGCTATCGTGGGAGGATTAGTGTAGATAGAGGGATCAGCGTAGCGCTATCCTGGGATGATTAGTGTAGATAGAGGGATCAGCGTAGTGCTATCGTGGGATGATTAGTGTAGATAGAGGGATCAGCGTAGTGCTATCGTGGGATGATTAGTGTAGATAGAGGTCTCAGCGCAGTGCTATCGTGGGATGATTAGTGTAGATAGAGGGATCAGTGTATTGCTATCGTGGGATGATCAGTGTAGATAGAGGGATCAGCGTAGTGCTATCGGGGGATGATTAGTGTAGATAGAGGGATCAGCGTAGTGCTATCGGGGGATGATTAGTGTAGATAGAGGTATCAGCGTAGTGCCATCGTGGGTTGATTAGTGTAGATAGAGGTATCAGCGTAGTGCTATCGTGGGATGATTAGTGTATATAGAGGGATCAGCGTAGTGCTATCGTGGGATGATTAGTGAAGATAGAGGGATCAGCGTAGTGCTATCGTGGGATGATTAGTGTAGATAGAGGGATCAGCGTAATGCCATCGTGGGATGATTAGTGTAGATAGAGGTATCAGCGTCGTGCTATCGTGGGATGATTAGTGTATATAGAGGGATCAGCGTAGTGCTATCGTGGGATGATTAGTGAAGATAGAGGGATCAGCGTAGTGCTATCGTGGGATGATTAGTGTAGATAGAGGGATCAGCGTAGTGCTATCATGGGATGATTAGTGTAGATAGAGGGATCAGCGTATTGCTATCGTGGGATGATTAGTGTAGATAGAGGTATCAGCGTAGTGCTATCGTGGGACGATTAGTGTAGATAGAGGGATCAGCGAAGTGTTATCGTGGGATGATTAGTGTAGATAGAGGGATCAGCGTAATGCCATCGTGGGATGATTAGTGTAGATAGAGGGATCAGCGTAGTGCTATCGTGGGATGATTAGTGTAGATAGAGGGATTAGCGTAGTGCTATCGTGGGATGATTAGATTAGTGTATATAGAGGGATCAGCGTAGTGCTATCGTGGGATGATTAGTGAAGATAGAGGGATCAGCGTAGTGCTATCGTGGGATGATTAGTGTAGATAGAGGGATCAGCGTAGTGCTATCGTGGGATGATTAGTGTAGATAGAGGGATCAGCGTAGTGCAATCATGGGATGATTAGTGTAGATAGAGGGATCAGCGTAGTGCTATCGTGGGATGATTAGTGTAGATAGAGGGATCAGCGTAGTGCCATCGTGGGATGATTAGTGTAGATAGAGGGATCAGCGTAATGCCATCGTGGGATGATTAGTGTAGATACTGGTATCAGTGTAGTGCTATCGTGGGATGATTAGTGTATATAGAGGGATCAGCGTAGTGCTATCGTGGGATGATTAGTGAAGATAGAGGGATCAGCGTAGTGCTATCGTGGGAGGATTAGTGTAGATAGAGGGATCAGCGTAGTGCTATCGTGGGATGATTAGTGTAGATAGAGGGATCAGCGTAGTGCTATCGTGGGATGATTAGTGTAGATAGAGGTCTCAGCGCAGTGCTATCGTGGGATGATTAGTGTAGATAGAGGGATCAGTGTATTGCTATCGTGGGATGATTAGTGTAGATAGAGGTATCAGCGTAGTGCTATCGTGGGATGATTAGTGTAGATAGAGGGATCAGCGAAGTGCTATCGTGGGATGATTAGTGTAGATAGAGGGATCAGCGTAATGCCATCGTGGGATGATTAGTGTAGATAGAGGGATCAGCGTAGTGCTATCGTGGGATGATTAGTGTAGATAGAGGGATTAGCGTAGTGCTATCGTGGGATGATTAGTGTAGATAGAGGTATCAGCGTAGTGCCATCGTGTGATGATTAGTGTAGATAGAGTTATCAGCGTAGTGCTATCGTGGGATGATTAGTGTAGATAGAGGAATCAGCGTAGTGCTATCGTGGGATGATTAGTGTAGATAGAGGGATCAGCGTAGTGCTATCGGGGGATGATTAGTGTAGATAGAGGTATCAGCGTAGTGCCATCGTGGGATGATTAGTGTAGATAGAGGGATCAGCGTAGTGCCATCGTGGGATGATTAGTGTAGATAGAGGGATCAGCGTAGTGCTATCGTGGGATGATTAGTGTAGATAGAGGGATCAGCGTAATGCTATCGTGGGATGATTAGTGTAGATAGAGGGATCAGCGTACTGCCAACGTGGGATGATTAGTGTAGATAGAGGGATCAGCGAAATGCCATCGTGGGATGATTAGTGTAGATAGAGGGATCAGCGTAGTGCCATCGTGGGATGATTAGTGTAGATAGAGGGATCAGCGTAGTGCCATCGTGGGATGATTAGTGTGGATAGAGGGATCAGCGTAGTGCTATCGTGGGATGATTAGTGTCGATAGAGGGATCAGCGTAGTGCTATCGTGGGATGATTAGTGTCGATAGAGGGATCAGCGTAGTGCTATCGTGGGATGATTAGTGTCGATAGAGGGATCAGCGTAGTGCTATCGTGGGATGATTAGTGTAGATAGAGGGATCAGCGTAATGCTATCGTGGGATGATTAGTGTAGATAGAGGGATCAGCGTAGTGCTATCGTGGGATGATTAGTGTAGATAGAGGGATCAGCGTAGTGCCATCGTGGGATGATTAGTGTAGATAGAGGGATCAGCGTAGTGCCATCGTGGGATGATTAGTGTAGATAGAGGGATCGGCGTAGTGCCATCGTGGGATGATTAGTGTAGATAGAGGGATCGGCGTAATGCCATCGTGGGATGATTAGTGTAGATAGAGGTATCAGCGTAGTGCTATCGTGGGATGATTAGTGTATATAGAGGGATCAGCGTAGTGCTATCGTGGGATGATTAGTGAAGATAGAGGGATCAGCGTAGTGCTATCGTGGGATGATTAGTGTAGATAGAGGGATCAGCGTAGTGCTATCGTGGGATGATTAGTGTAGATAGAGGGATCAGCGTAGTGCTATCGTGGGATGATTAGTGTAGATAGAGGGATCAGCGTAGTGCTATCGTGGGATGATTAGTGTAGATAGAGGGATCAGCGTAGTGCCATCGTGGGATGATTAGTGTAGATAGAGGGATCAGCGTAATGCCATCGTGGGATGATTAGTGTAGATAGAGGTATCAGCGTAGTGCTATCGTGGGATGATTAGTGTATATAGAGGGATCAGCGTAGTGCTATCGTGGGATGATTAGTGAAGATAGAGGGATCAGCGTAGTGCTATCGTGGGAGGATTAGTGTAGATAGAGGGATCAGCGTAGCGCTATCGTGGGATGATTAGTGTAGATAGAGGGATCAGCGTAGTGCTATCGTGGGATGATTAGTGTAGATAGAGGGATCAGCGTAGTGCTATCGTGGGATGATTAGTGTAGATAGAGGTCTCAGCGCAGTGCTATCGTGGGATGATTAGTGTAGATAGAGGGATCAGTGTATTGCTATCGTGGGATGATTAGTGTAGATAGAGGTATCAGCGTAGTGCTATCGTGGGATGATTAGTGTAGATAGAGGGATCAGCGAAGTGCTATCGTGGGATGATTAGTGTAGATAGAGGGATCAGCGTAATGCCATCGTGGGATGATTAGTGTAGATAGAGGGATCAGCGTAGTGCTATCGTGGGATGATTAGTGTAGATAGAGGGATTAGCGTAGTGCTATCGTGGGATGATTAGTGTAGATAGAGGTATCAGCGTAGTGCCATCGTGTGATGATTAGTGTAGATAGAGTTATCAGCGTAGTGCTATCGTGGGATGATTAGTGTAGATAGAGGAATCAGCGTAGTGCTATCGTGGGATGATTAGTGTAGATAGAGGGATCAGCGTAGTGCTATCGGGGGATGATTAGTGTAGATAGAGGGATCAGCGAAGTGCTATCGTGGGATGATTAGTGTAGATAGAGGGATCAGCGTAGTGCTATCGTGGGATGATTAGTGTAGATAGAGGGATCAGCGTACTGCCAACGTGGGATGATTAGTGTAGATAGAGGGATCAGCGAAATGCCATCGTGGGATGATTAGTGTAGATAGAGGGATCAGCGTAGTGCCATCGTAGGATGATTAGTGTAGATAGAGGGATCAGCGTAGTGCTATCGTGGGATGATTAGCGTAAATAGAGGGATCAGCGTACTGCTATCGTGGGATGATTAGCGTAGATAGAGGGATCAGCATAGTGCCATCGTGGGATGATTAGCGTAGATAGAGGGATTAGCGTAGTGCCATCGTGGGATGATTAGTGTAGATAGAGGGATCAACGTAGTGCCATCGTGGGATGATTAGTGTAGATAGAGGGATCAGCGTAATGCCATCGTGGGATGATTAGTGTAGATAGAGGTATCAGCGTAGTGCTATCGTGGGATGATTAGTGTAGATAGAGGGATCAGCGTAGTGCTATCGTGGGATGATTAGTTTAGATAGAGGGATCAGCGCAGTGCTATCGTGGGATGATTAGTGTAGATAGAGGGATCAGCGTAGTGCTATCGTGGGATGATTAGTGTAGATAGAGGGATCAGCGTAGTGCTATCGTGGGATGATTAGTGTAGATAGAGGGATCAGCGTAGTGCCATCGTGTGATGATTAGTGTAGATAGAGTTATCAGCGTAGTGCTATCGTGGGATGATTAGTGTAGATAGAGGTATCAGCGTAGTGCTATCGTGGGATGATTAGTGTAGATAGAGGGATCAGCGTAGTGCTATCGTGGGATGATTAGTGTAGATAGAGGGATCAGCGTAGTGCCATCGTGTGATGATTAGTGTAGATAGAGTTATCAGCGTAGTGCTATCGTGGGATGATTAGTGTAGATAGAGGTATCAGCGTTGTGCTATCGTGGGATGATTAGTGTAGATAGAGGGATCAGCGTAGTGCTATCGGGGGATGATTATTGTAGATAGAGGTATCAGCGTAGTGCCATCGTGGGATGATTAGTGTAGATAGAGGGATCAGCGTAGTGCCATCGTGGGATGATTAGTGTGGATAGAGGGATCAGCGTAGTGTTATCGTGGGATGATTAGTGTCGATAGAGGGATCAGCGTAGTGCTATCGTGGGATGATTAGTGTAGATAGAGGGATCAGCGTAATGCTATCGTGGGATGATTAGTGTAGATAGAGGGATCAGCGTAGTGCTATCGTGGGATGATTAGTGTAGATAGAGGGATCAGCGTAGTGCCATCGTGGGATGATTAGTGTAGATAGAGGGATCGGCGTAGTGCCATCGTGGGATGATTAGTGTAGATAGAGGGATCGGCGTAGTGCCATCGTGGGATGATTAGTGTAGATAGAGGGATCGGCGTAATGCCATCGTGGGATGATTAGTGTGGATAGAGGGATCGGCGTAGTGCTATCGTGGGATGATTAGTGTATATAGAGGGATCGGCGTAGTGCTATCGTGGGATGATTAGTGAAGATAGAGGGATCAGCGTAGTGCTATCGTGGGATGATTAGTGTAGATAGAGGGATCAGCGTAGTGCTATCGTGGGATGATTAGTGTAGATAGAGGGATCAGCGTAGTGCCATCGTGGGATGATTAGTGTAGATAGAGGGATCAGCGTAGTGCCATCGTGGGATGATTAGTGTAGATAGAGGGATCAGCGTAATGCCATCGTGGGATGATTAGTGTAGATAGAGGTATCAGCGTAGTGCTATCGTGGGATGATTAGTGTATATAGAGGGATCAGCGTAGTGCTATCGTGGGATGATTAGTGAAGATAGAGGGATCAGCGTAGTGCTATCGTGGGAGGATTAGTGTAGATAGAGGGATCAGCGTAGCGCTATTGTGGGATGATTAGTGTAGATAGAGGGATCAGCGTAGTGCTATCGTGGGATGATTAGTGTAGATAGAGGGATCAGCGTAGTGCTATCGTGGGATGATTAGTGTAGATAGAGGTCTCAGCGCAGTGCTATCGTGGGATGATTAGTGTAGATAGAGGGATCAGTGTATTGCTATCGTGGGATGATTAGTGTAGATAGAGGTATCTGCGTAGTGCTATCGTGGGATGATTAGTGTAGATAGAGGGATCAGCGAAGTGCTATCGTGGGATGATTAGTGTAGATAGAGGGATCAGCGTAATGCCATCGTGGGATGATTAGTGTAGATAGAGGGATCAGCGTAGTGCTATCGTGGGATGATTAGTGTAGATAGAGGGATTAGCGTAGTGCTATCGTGGGATGATTAGTGTAGATAGAGGTATCAGCGTAGTGCCATCGTGTGATGATTAGTGTAGATAGAGTTATCAGCGTAGTGCTATCGTGGGATGATTAGTGTAGATAGAGGAATCAGCGTAGTGCTATCGTGGGATGATTAGTGTAGATAGAGGGCTCAGCGTAGTTCTATCGGGGGATGATTAGTGTAGATAGAGGGATCAGCGTAGTGCTATCGTGGGATGATTAGTGTAGATAGAGGGATCAGCGTAGTGCTATCGTAGGATGATTAGTGTAGATAGAGGGATCAGCGTACTGCCAACGTGGGATGATTAGTGTAGATAGAGGGATCAGCGAAATGCCATCGTGGGATGATTAGTGTAGATAGAGGGATCAGCGTAGTGCCATCGTAGGATGATTAGCGTAGATAGAGGGATCAGCGTAGTGCTATCGTGGGATGATTAGCGTAAATAGAGGGATCAGTGTACTGCTATCGTGGGATGATTAGCGTAGATAGAGGGATCAGCATAGTGCCATCGTGGGATGATTAGCGTAGATAGAGGGATCAGCGTAGTGCCATCGTGGGATGATTAGTGTAGATAGAGGGATCAGCGTAGTGCCATCGTGGGATGATTAGT
The DNA here is from genome assembly GCA_031769625.1 of Taudactylus pleione. NCBI lineage: Eukaryota > Metazoa > Chordata > Amphibia > Anura > Myobatrachidae > Taudactylus > Taudactylus pleione. Next base: position 134,376 of record JAUIMM010001777.1, on the reverse strand, counting down.
GTAGATAGAGGGATCAGCGTAATGCCATCGTGGGATGATTAGTGTAGATAGAGGTATCAGCGTAGTGCTATCGTGGGATGATTAGTGTAGATAGAGGGATCAGCGTAGTGCTATCGTGGGATGATTAGTGTAGATAGAGGGATCAGCGCAGTGCAATCGTGGGATGATTAGTGTAGATAGAGGGATCAGCGTAGTGCTATCATGGGATGATTAGTGTAGATAGAGGGATTAGCGTAGTGCTATCGTGGGATGATTAGTGTAGATAGAGGTATCAGCGTAGTGCCATCGTGTGATGATTAGTGTAGATAGAGTTATCAGCGTAGTGCTATCGTGGGATGATTAGTGTAGATAGAGGTATCAGCGTTGTGCTATCGTGGGATGATTAGTGTAGATAGAGGGATCAGCGTAGTGCTATCGGGGGATGATTAGTGTAGATAGAGGTATCAGCGTAGTGCCATCGTGGGATGATTAGTGTAGATAGAGGGATCAGCGTAGTGCCATCGTGGGATGATTAGTGTGGATAGAGGGATCAGCGTAGTGCTATCGTGGGATGATTAGTTTAGATAGAGGGATCAGCGTAGTGCTATCGTGGGATGATTAGTGTAGATAGAGGTATCAGCGTAGTGCTATCGTGGGATGATTAGTGTCGATAGAGGGATCAGCGTAGTGCTATCGTGGGATGATTAGTGTAGATAGAGGGATCAGCGTAATGCTATCGTGGGATGATTAGTGTAGATAGAGGGATCAGCATAGTGCTATCGTGGGATGATTAGTGTAGATAGAGGTATCAGCGTAGTGCTATCGTGGGATGATTAGTGTAGATAGAGGGATCAGCGTAGTGCTATCGTGGGATGATTAGTGTAGATAGAGGGATCAGCGTAGTGCTATCGTGGGATGATTAGTGTAGATAGAGGGATCAGCGTAGTGCCAACGTGGGATGATTAGTGTAGATAGAGGGATCAGCGAAATGCCATCGTGGGATGATTAGTGTAGATAGAGGGATCAGCGCATTGCCATCGTGGGATGATTAGTGTAGATAGAGGGATCAGCGTAGTGCCATCGTGGGATGATTAGTGTAGATAGAGGGATCAGCGTAGTGCTATCGTGGGATGATTAGTGTAGATAGAGGGATCAGCGTAGTGCTATCGTGGGATGATTAGTGTAAATAGAGGGATCATCGTAGTGCTATCGTGGGATGATTAGTGTAGATAGAGGTATCAGCGTAGTGCTATCGTGGGATGATTAGTGTCGATAGAGGGATCAGCGTAGTGCCATCGTGGGATGATTAGTGTAGATAGAGGGATCAGCGTAGTGCCATCGTGGGATGATTAGTGTAGATAGAGGGATCAGCGTAGTGCCATCGTGGGATGATTAGTGTTGATAGAGGGATCAGCGTAGTGCTATCGTGGGATGATTAGTGTAGATAGAGGTATCAGCGTAGTGCTATCGTGGGATGATTAGTGTAGATAGAGGGATCAGCGTAGTGCCATCGTGGGATGATTAGTGTAGATAGAGGGATCAGCGTAGTGCTATCGTGGGATGATTAGTGTAGATAGAGGGATCAGCGTAGTGCTATCGTGGGATGATTAGTGTAGATAGAGGGAACAGCGTAGTGCTATCGTGGGATGATTAGTGTAGATAGAGGGATTAGCGTAGTGCTATCGTGGGATGATTAGTGTAGATAGAGGTATCAGTGTAGTGCCATCGTGTGATGATTAGTGTAGATAGAGTTATCAGCGTAGTGCTATCGTGGGATGATTAGTGTAGATAGAGGAATCAGCGTAGTGCTATCGTGGGATGATTAGTGTAGATAGAGGGATCAGCGTAGTGCTATCGGGGGATGATTAGTGTAGATAGAGGTATCAGCGTAGTGCCATCGTGGGATGATTAGTGTAGATAGAGGGATCAGCGTAGTGCCATCGTGGGATGATTAGTGTAGATAGAGGGATCAGCGTAGTGCTATCGTGGGATGATTAGTGTAGATAGAGGGATCAGCGTAGTGCTATCGTGGGATGATTAGTGTAGATAGAGGGATCAGCGTACTGCCAACGTGGGATGATTAGTGTAGATAGAGGGATCAGCGAAATGCCATCGTGGGATGATTAGTGTAGATAGAGGGATCAGCGTAGTGCCATGGTGGGATGATTAGTGTAGATAGAGGGATCAGCTTAGTGCTATCGTGGGATGATTAGCGTAAATAGAGGGATCAGCGTACTGCTATCGTGGGATGATTAGCGTAGATAGAGGGATCAGCGTAGTGCCATCGTGGGATGATTAGCGTAGATAGAGGGATCAGCGTAGTGCCATCGTGGGATGATTAGTGTAGATAGAGGGATCAGCGTAGTGCCATCGTGGGATGATTAGTGTAGATAGAGGGATCAGCGTTATGCCATCGTGGGATGATTAGTGTAGATAGAGGTATCAGCGTAGTGCTATCGTGGGATGATTAGTGTAGATAGAGGGATCAGCGTAGTGCTATCGTGGGATGATTAGTGTAGATAGAGGGATCAGCGTAGTGCTATCGTGGGATGATTAGTGTAGATAGAGGGATCAGCGCAGTGCTATCGTGGGATGATTAGTGTAGATAGAGGGATCAGCGTAGTGCTATCGTGGGATGATTAGTGTAGATAGAGGGATTAGCGTAGTGCTATCGTGGGATGATTAGTGTAGATAGAGGTATCAGCGTAGTGCCATCGTGTGATGATTAGTGTAGATAGAGTTATCAGCGTAGTGCTATCGTGGGATGATTAGTGTAGATAGAGGTATCAGCGTTGTGGTATCGTGGGATGATTAGTGTAGATAGAGCGATCAGCGTAGTGCTATCGGGGGATGATTAGTGTAGATAGAGGTATCAGCGTAGTGCCATCGTGGGATGATTAGTGTAGATAGAGGGATCAGCGTAGTGCCATCGTGGGATGATTAGTGTGGATAGAGGGATCAGCGTAGTGCTATCGTGGGATGATTAGTGTAGATAGAGGGATCAGCGTAGTGCTATCGTGGGATGATTAGCGTAGATAGAGGTATCAGCGTAGTGCTATCGTGGGATGATTAGTGTAGATAGAGGGATCAGCGTAATGCTATCGTGGGATAGAGGGATCAGCGTAGTGCCATCGTGGGATGATTAGTGTAGATAGAGGGATCAGCGTAGTGCCATCGTGGGATGATTAGTGTAGATAGAGGGATCAGCGTAGTGCTATCGTGGGATGATTAGTGTAGATAAAGGGATCAGCGTAGTGCTATCGTGGGATGATTAGTGTAGATAGAGGGATCAGCGTAGTGCCAACGGGGGATGATTAGTGTAGATAGAGGGATCAGCGAAATCCCATCGTGGGATGATTAGTGAAGATAGAGGGATCTGCGTAGTGCCATCGTGGGATGATTAGTGTAGATAGAGGGATCAGCGTAGTGCTATCGTGGGATGATTAGTGTAGATAGAGGGATCAGCGTAGTGCTATCGTGGGATGATTAGTGTAGATAGAGGGATCAGCGTAGTGCTATCGTGGGATGATTAGTGTAAATAGAGGCATCAGCGTAGTGCTATCGTGGGATGATTAGTGTAGATAGAGGGATCAGCGTAGTGCCATCGTGGGATGATTAGTGTTGATAGAGGGATCAGCGTAGTGCTATCGTGGGATGATTAGTGTAGATAGAGGTATCAGCGTAGTGCTATCGTGGGAGTGCCATCGTGGGATGATTAGTGTAGATAGAGGTATCAGTGTAGTGCCATCGTGGGATGATTAGTGTAGATAGAGGTATCAGCGTAGTGCCGTCGTGGGATGATTAGTGTAGATAGAGGGATCAGCGTAATGCTGTCGTGGGATGATTAGTGTAGATAGAGGGATCAGCGTAATGCTATCGTGGGATGATTAGTGTAGATAGAGGGATCAGCGTAGTGCTATCGTGGGATGATTAGTGTAGATAGAGGGATCAGCGTAGTGCTATCGTGGGATGATTAGTGTAGATAGAGGGATCAGCGTAGTGCTATCGTGGGATGATTAGTTTAGATAGAGGGATCAGCGTAGTGCTATCGTGGGATGATTAGTGTAGATAGAGGGATCAGCGTAGTGCCAACGTGGGATGACTAGTGTAGATAGAGGGATCAGCGAAATGCCATCGTGGGATGATTAGTGTAGATAGAGGGATCAGCGTAGTGCCATCGTGGGAAGATTAGTGTAGATAGAGGGATCAGCGTAGTGCTATCGTGGGATGAGTAGTGTAGATAGAGCGATCAGCGTAGTGCTATCGTGGGATGATTAGTGAAGATAGAGGGATCAGCGTAGTGCTATCGTGGGATGATTAGTGTAAATACAGGGATCAGTGTAGTGCTATCGTGGGATGATTAGTGTAGATAGAGGGATCAGCGTAATGCTATCGTGGGATGATTAGTGTAGATAGAGGGATCAGCGTAATGCTATCGTGGGATGATTAGTGTAGATAGAGGGATCAGCGTAATGCTATCGTGGGATGATTAGTGTAGATAGAGGTATCAGCATAGTGCTATTGTGGGATGATTAGTGTAGATAGAGGGATCAGCGTAGTGCCATCGTGGGATGATTAGTGTAGATAGAGCTATCAGCGTAGTGCCATCGTGGGATGATTAGTGTAGATAGAGGTATCAGCGTAGTGCTATCGTGGGATGATTAGTGTAGATAGAGGTATCAGCGTAGTGCCATCGTGGGATGATTAGTGTAGATAGAGGTATCAGCGTAGTGCCGTCGTGGGATGATTAGTGTAGATAGAGGGATCAGCGTAGTGCTATCGTGGGATGATTAGTGTAGATAGAGGGATCAGCGTAGTGCTATCGTGGGATGATTAGTGTAAATAGAGGGATCAGCGTAGTGCTATCGTGGGATGATTAGTGTAGATAGAGGGATCAGCGTAATGCTATCGTGGGATGATTAGTGTAGATGATTAGTGTAGATAGAGGGATCAGCATAGTGCCATCGTGGGATGATTAGTGTTGATAGAGGGATCAGCGTAGTGCTATCGTGGGATGATTAGTGTAGATAGAGGGATCAGCGTAGTGCTACCGTGGGATGATTAGTGTAGATAGATGGATCAGCGTAGTGCTATCGTGGGATGATTAGTGTAGATAGAGGGATCAGCGTAGTGCTATCGTGGGATGATTAGTGTAGATAGAGGGATCAGCGTAGTGCCAACGTGGGATGATTAGTGTAGATAGAGGGATCAGCGAAATGCCGTCGTGGGATGATTAGTGTAGATAGAGGGATCAGCGTAGTGCCATCGTGGGATGATTAGTGTAGATAGAGGGATCAGCGTAGTGCTATCGTGGGATGATTAGTGTAGATAGAGGGATCAGCGTAGTGCTATCGTGGGATGATTAGTGTAGATAGAGGGATCAGCGTAGTGCTATCGTGGGATGATTAGTGTAGATAGAGGGATCAGCGTAATGCTATCGTGGGATGATTAGTGTAGATAGATGTATCAGCGTAGTGCTATGGTGGGATGATTAGTGTAGAGAGAGGGATCAGTGTAGTGCTATCGTGGGATGATTAGTGTAGAGAGAGGGATCAGCGTAGTGCCATCGTGGGATGATTAGTGTAGATTGAGGTATCAGCGTAGTGCTATCGTGGGATGATTAGATTAGATAGAGGGATCAGCGTAGTGCTATCGTGGGATGATTAGTGTAGATAGAGGGATCAGCGTAGTGCTATTGTGGGATGATTAGTGTAGATAGAGGGATCAGTGTAGTGCTATCGTGGGATGATTAGTGTAGATAGAGGGATCAGCGTAGTGCCATCGTGGGATGATTAGTGTAGATAGAGGGATCAGCGTAGTGCTATCGTGGGATTATTAGTGTAGATAGAGGTATCAGCATAGTGCCATCGTGGGATGATTAGTGTAGATAGAGGTATCAGCGTAGTGCTATCGTCGGATGATTAGTGTAGACAGAGGGATCAGCGTAGTGCTATCGTGAGATGATTAGTGTAGACAGAGGGATCAGCGTAATGCCATCGTGGGATGATTAGTGTAGATAGAGGTATAAGCGTAGTGCTATCGTGGGATGATTAGTGTAGATAGAGGTATCAGCGTAGTGCTATCGTGGGATGATTAGTGTAGATAGAGGGATCAGCGTAGTGCCATCGTGGGATGATTAGTGTAGATAGAGGGATCAGCGTAGTGCCATCGTGGGATGATTAGTGTAGATAGAGGGATCAGCGTAGTGCTATCGTGGGTTGATTAGTGTAGATAGAGGGATCAGCGTAGTGCTTTCGTGGGTTCATTAGTGTAGATAGAGGTGTCAGCGCAGTGCTATCGTGGGATGATTAGTGTAGATAGAGGGATCAGCGTAGTTCTATCGTGGGATGATTAGTGTAGATAGAGGGATCAGCGTAGTGCTATCGTGGGATCAATAGTGTAGATAGAGGGATCAATGAAGTGCTATCCTGGGATGATTAGTGTAGTAGAGGGATCAGCATAGTGCCATCGTGGGATGATTAGTGTAGATAGAGGGATCAGCGTAGTGCCATCGTGGGATGATTAGTGTAGATAGAGGGATCAGCGTAGTGCCATCGTGGGATGATTAGTGTAGATAGAGGTATCAGCGTAGTGCTATCGTGGGATGATTAGTGTATATAGAGGGATCAGCGTAGTGCTATCGTGGGATGATTAGTGAAGATAGAGGGATCAGCGTAGTGCTATCGTGGGATGATTAGTGTAGATAGAGGGATCAGCGGAGTGCTATCGTGGGATGATTAGTGTAGATAGAGGGATCAGCGTAGTGCTATCGTGGGATGATTAGTGTAGATAGAGGGATCAGCGTAGTGCTATCGTGGGATGATTAGTGTAGATTGAGGTCTCAGCGCAGTGCTATCGTGGGATGATTAGTGTAGATAGAGGGATCAGCGTATTGCTATCGTGGGATGATTAGTGTAGATAGAGGTATCAGTGTAGTGCTTTCGTGGGATGATTAGTGTAGATAGAGGGATCAGCGAAGTGCTATCGTGGGATGATTAGTGTAGATAGAGGGATCAGCGTAAAGCCATCGTGGGATGATTAGTGTAGATAGAGGGAACAGCGTAGTGCTATCGTGGGATGATTAGTGTAGATAGAGGGATTAGCGTAGTGCTATCGTGGGATGATTAGTGTAGATAGAGGTATCAGCGTAGTGCCATCGTGTGATGATTAGTGTAGATAGAGTTATCAGCGTAGTGCTATCGTGGGATGATTAGTGTAGATAGAGGAATCAGCGTAGTGCTATCGTGGGATGATTAGTGTAGATAGAGGGATCAGCGTAGTGCCATCGGGGGATGATTAGTGTAGATAGAGGTATCAGCGTAGTGCCATCGTGGGATGATTAGTGTAGATAGAGGGATCAGCGTAGTGCCATCGTGGGATGATTAGTGTAGATAGAGGGATCAGCGTAGTGCTATCGTGGGATGATTAGTGTAGATAGAGGGATCAGCGTAGTGCTATCGTGGGATGATTAGTGTAGATAGAGGGATCAGCGTACTGCCAACGTGGGATGATTAGTGTAGATAGAGGGATCAGCGAAATGCCATCGTGGGATGATTAGTGTAGATAGAGGGATCAGCGTAGTGCCATCGTGGGATGATTAGTGTAGATAGAGCGATCAGCTTAGTGCTATCGTGGGATGATTAGCGTAAATAGAGGGATCAGCGTACTGCTATCGTGGGATGATTAGCGTAGATAGAGGGATCAGCGTAGTGCCATCGTGGGATGATTAGCGTAGATAGAGGGATCAGCGTAGTGCCATCGTGGGATGATTAGTGTAGATAGAGGGATCAGCGTAGTGCCATCGTGGGATGATTAGTGTAGATAGAGGGATCAGCGTAGTGCTATCGTGGGATGATTAGTGTAGATAGAGGGATCAGCGTAGTGCTATCGTGGGATGATTAGTGTAGATAGAGGGATCAGCGTACTGCCAACGTGGGATGATTAGTGTAGATAGAGGGATCAGCGAAATGCCATCGTGGGATGATTAGTGTAGATAGAGGGATCAGCGTAGTGCCATCGTGGGATGATTAGTGTAGATAGAGGGATCAGCTTAGTGCTATCGTGGGATGATTAGCGTAAATAGAGGGATCAGCGTACTGCTATCGTGGGATGATTAGCGTAGATAGAGGGATCAGCGTAGTGCCATCGTGGGATGATTAGCGTAGATAGAGGGATCAGCGTAGTGCCATCGTGGGATGATTAGTGTAGATAGAGGGATCAGCGTAGTGCCATCGTGGGATGATTAGTGTAGATAGAGGGATCAGCGTAATGCCATCGTGGGATGATTAGTGTAGATAGAGGTATCAGCGTAGTGCTATCGTGGGATGATTAGTGTAGATAGAGGGATCAGCGTAGTGCTATCGTGGGATGATTAGTGTAGATAGAGGGATCAGCGCAGTGCTATCGTGGGATGATTAGTGTAGATAGAGGGATCAGCGTAGTGCTATCGTGGGATGATTAGTGTAGATAGAGGGATTAGCGTAGTGCTATCGTGGGATGATTAGTGTAGATAGAGGTATCAGCGTAGTGCCATCGTGTGATGATTAGTGTAGATAGAGTTATCAGCGTAGTGCTATCGTGGGATGATTAGTGTAGATAGAGGTATCAGCGTTGTGGTATCGTGGGATGATTAGTGTAGAAAGAGGGATCAGCGTAGTGCTATCGGGGGATGATTAGTGTAGATAGAGGTATCAGCGTAGTGCCATCGTGGGATGATTAGTGTAGATAGAGGGATCAGCGTAGTGCCATCGTGGGATGATTAGTGTGGATAGAGGGATCAGTGTAGTGCTATCGTGGGATGATTAGTGTAGATAGAGGGATCAGCGTAGTGCTATCGTGGGATGATTAGCGTAGATAGAGGTATCAGCGTAGTGCTATCGTGGGATGATTAGTGTAGATAGAGGGATCAGCGTAATGCTATCGTGGGATAGAGGGATCAGCGTAGTGCCATCGGGGGATGATTAGTGTAGATAGAGGGATCAGCGTAGTGCCATCGTGGGATGATTAGTGTAGATAGAGGGATCAGCGTAGTGCTATCGTGGGATGATTAGTGTAGATAAAGGGATCAGCGTAGTGCTATCGTGGGATGATTAGTGTAGATAGAGGGATCAGCGTAGTGCCAACGTGGGATGATTAGTGTAGATAGAGGGATCAGCGAAATCCCATCGTGGGATGATTAGTGAAGATAGAGGGATCTGCGTAGTGCCATCGTGGGATGATTATTGTAGATAGAGGGATCAGCGTAGTGCTATCGTGGGATGATTAGTGTAGATAGAGGGATCAGCGTAGTGCTATCGTGGGATGATTAGTGTAGATAGAGGGATCAGCGTAGTGCTATCGTGGGATGATTAGTGTAAATAGAGGCATCAGCGTAGTGCTATCGTGGGATGATTAGTGTAGATAGAGGGATCAGCGTAGTGCCATCGTGGGATGATTAGTGTTGATAGAGGGATCAGCGTAGTGCTATCGTGGGATGATTAGTGTAGATAGAGGTATCAGCGTAGTGCTATCGTGGGAGTGCCATCGTGGGATGATTAGTGTAGATAGAGGTATCAGTGTAGTGCCATCGTGGGATGATTAGTGTAGATAGAGGTATCAGCGTAGTGCCGTCGTGGGATGATTAGTGTAGATAGAGGGATCAGCGTAATGCTGTCGTGGGATGATTAGTGTAGATAGAGGGATCAGCGTAATGCTATCGTGGGATGATTAGTGTAGATAGAGGGATCAGCGTAGTGCTATCGTGGGATGATTAGTGTAGATAGAGGTATCAGCGTAGTGCTATCGTGGGATGATTAGTGTAGATAGAGGGATCAGCGTAGTGCTATCGTGGGATGATTGGTGTAGATAGAGGGATCAGCGTAGTGCTATCGTGGAATGATTAGTGTAGATAGAGGGATCAGCGTAGTGCCAACGTGGGATGATTAGTGTAGATAGAGGGATCAGCGAAATGCCATCGTGGGATGATTAGTGTAGATAGAGGGATCAGCGTAGTGCCATCGTGGGAAGATTAGTGTAGATAGAGGGATCAGCGTAGTGCTATCGTGGGATGAGTAGTGTAGATAGAGCGATCAGCGTAGTGCTATCGTGGGATGATTAGTGAAGATAGAGGGATCAGCGTAGTGCTATCGTGGGATGATTAGTGTAAATAGAGGGATCAGTGTAGTGCTATCGTGGGATGATTAGTGTAGATAGAGGGATCAGCGTAATGCTATCGTGGGATGATTAGTGTAGATAGAGGGATCAGCGTAATGCTATCGTGGGATGATTAGTGTAGATAGAGGGATCAGCGTAATGCTATCGTGAGATGATTAGTGTAGATAGAGGTATCAGCGTAGTGCTATTGTGGGATGATTAGTGTAGATAGAGGGATCAGCGTAGTGCCATCGTGGGATGATTAGTGTAGATAGAGCTATCAGTGTAGTGCCATCGTGGGATGATTAGTGTAGATAGAGGTATCAGCGTAGTGCTATCGTGGGATGATTAGTGTAGATAGAGGTATCAGCGTAGTGCTATCGTGGGATGATTAGTGTAGATAGAGGTATCAGCGTAGTGCCATCGTGGGATGATTAGTGTAGATAGAGGTATCAGCGTAGTGCCGTCGTGGGATGATTAGTGTAGATAGAGGGATCAGCGTAGTGCTATCGTGGGATGATTAGTGTAGATAGAGGGATCAGCGTAGTGCTATCGTGGGATGATTAGTGTAAATAGAGGGATCAGCGTAGTGCTATCGTGGGATGATTAGTGTAGATAGAGGGATCAGCGTAATGCTATCGTGGGATGATTAGTGTAGATGATTAGTGTAGATAGAGGGATCAGCATAGTGCCATCGTGGGATGATTAGTGTTGATAGAGGGATCAGCGTAGTGCTATCGTGGGATGATTAGTGTAGATAGAGGGATCAGCGTAGTGCTACCGTGGGATGATTAGTGTAGATAGATGGATCAGCGTAGTGCTATCGTGGGATGATTAGTGTAGATAGAGGGATCAGCGTAGTGCTATCGTGGGATGATTAGTGTAGATAGAGGGATCAGCGTAGTGCCAACGTGGGATGATTAGTGTAGATAGAGGGATCAGCGAAATGCCGTCGTGGGATGATTAGTGTAGATAGAGGGATCAGCGTAGTGCCATCGTGGGATGATTAGTGTAGATAGAGGGATCAGCGTAGTGCTATCGTGGGATGATTAGTGTAGATAGAGGGATCAGCATAGTGCTATCGTGGGATGATTAGTGTAGATAGAGGGATCAGCGTAGTGCTATCGTGGGATGATTAGTGTAGATAGAGGGATCAGCGTAGTGCTATCGTGGGATGATTAGTGTAGATAGAGGGATCAGCGTAATGCTATCGTGGGATGATTAGTGTAGATAGATGTATCAGCGTAGTGCTATTGTGGGATGATTAGTGTAGAGAGAGGGATCAGCGTAGTGCTATCGTGGGATGATTAGTGTAGAGAGAGGGATCAGCGTAGTGCCATCGTGGGATGATTAGTGTAGATTGAGGTATCAGCGTAGTGCTATCGTGGGATGATTAGATTAGATAGAGGGATCAGCGTAGTGCTATCGTGGGATGATTAGTGTAGATAGAGGGATCAGCGTAGTGCTATTGTGGGATGATTAGTGTAGATAGAGGGATCAGTGTAGTGCTATCGTGGGATGATTAGTGTAGATAGAGGGATCAGCGTAGTGCCATCGTGGGATGATTAGTGTAGATAGAGGTATCAGCGTAGTGCTATCGTGGGATGATTAGTGTAGATAGAGGTATCAGCGTAGTGCCATCGTGGGATGATTAGTGTAGATAGAGGTATCAGCGTAGTGCTATCGTGGGATGATTAGTGTAGATAGAGGGATCAGCGTAGTGCCATCGTGGGATGATTAGTGTAGATAGAGGTATCAGCGTAGTGCTATCGTCGGATGATTAGTGTAGACAGAGGGATCAGCGTAGTGCTATCGTGAGATGATTAGTGTAGACAGAGGGATCAGCGTAATGCCATCGTGGGATGATTAGTGTAGATAGAGGTATAAGCGTAGTGCTATCGTGGGATGATTAGTGTAGATAGAGGTATCAGCGTAGTGCTATCGTGGGATGATTAGTGTAGATAGAGGGATCAGCGTAGTGCCATCGTGGGATGATTAGTGTAGATAGAGGGATCAGCGTAGTGCCATCGTGGGATGATTAGTGTAGATAGAGGGATCAGCGTAGTGCTATCGTGGGTTGATTAGTGTAGATAGAGGGATCAGCGTAGTGCTTTCGTGGGTTCATTAGTGTAGATAGAGGTGTCAGCGCAGTGCTATCGTGGGATGATTAGTGTAGATAGAGGGATCAGCGTAGTGCTATCGTGGGATGATTAGTGTAGATAGAGGGATCAGCGTAGTGCTATCGTGGGATCATTAGTGTAGATAGAGGGATCAGTGAAGTGCTATCCTGGGATGATTAGTGTAGTAGAGGGATCAGCATAGTGCCATCGTGGGATGATTAGTGTAGATAGAAGTATCAGTGTAGTGCCATCGTGGGATGATTAGTGTAGATAGAGGGATCAGCGTTGTGGTATCGTGGGATGATTAGTGTAGATAGAGGGATCAGCGTAGTGCTATCGGGGGATGATTAGTGTAGATAGAGGTATCAGCGTAGTGCCATCGTGGGATGATTAGTGTAGATAGAGGGATCAGCGTAGTGCCATCGTGGGATGATTAGTGTGGATAGAGGGATCAGCGTAGTGCTATCGTGGGATGATTAGTGTAGATAGAGGGATCAGCGTAGTGCTATCGTGGGATGATTAGCGTAGATAGAGGTATCAGCGTAGTGCTATCGTGGGATGATTAGTGTAGATAGAGGGATCAGCGTAATGCTATCGTGGGATAGAGGGATCAGCGTAGTGCCATCGTGGGATGATTAGTGTAGATAGAGGGATCAGCGTAGTGCCATCGTGGGATGATTAGTGTAGATAGAGGGATCAGCGTAGTGCTATCGTGGGATGATTAGTGTAGATAAAGGGATCAGCGTAGTGCTATCGTGGGATGATTAGTGTAGATAGAGGGATCAGCGTAGTGCCAACGTGGGATGATTAGTGTAGATAGAGGGATCAGCGAAATCCCATCGTGGGATGATTAGTGAAGATAGAGGGATCTGCGTAGTGCCATCGTGGGATGATTATTGTAGATAGAGGGATCAGCGTAGTGCTATCGTGGGATGATTAGTGTAGATAGAGGGATCAGCGTAGTGCTATCGTGGGATGATTAGTGTAGATAGAGGGATCAGCGTAGTGCTATCGTGGGATGATTAGTGTAAATAGAGGCATCAGCGTAGTGCTATCGTGGGATGATTAGTGTAGATAGAGGGATCAGCGTAGTGCCATCGTGGGATGATTAGTGTTGATAGAGGGATCAGCGTAGTGCTATCGTGGGATGATTAGTGTAGATAGAGGTATCAGCGTAGTGCTATCGTGGGAGTGCCATCGTGGGATGATTAGTGTAGATAGAGGTATCAGTGTAGTGCCATCGTGGGATGATTAGTGTAGATAGAGGTATCAGCGTAGTGCCGTCGTGGGATGATTAGTGTAGATAGAGGGATCAGCGTAATGCTGTCGTGGGATGATTAGTGTAGATAGAGGGATCAGCGTAATGCTATCGTGGGATGATTAGTGTAGATAGAGGGATCAGCGTAGTGCTATCGTGGGATGATTAGTGTAGATAGAGGTATCAGCGTAGTGCTATCGTGGGATGATTAGTGTAGATAGAGGGATCAGCGTAGTGCTATCGTGGGATGATTGGTGTAGATAGAGGGATCAGCGTAGTGCTATCGTGGGATGATTAGTGTAGATAGAGGGATCAGCGTAGTGCCAACGTGGGATGATTAGTGTAGATAGAGGGATCAGCGAAATTCCATCGTGGGATGATTAGTGTAGATAGAGGGATCAGCGTAGTGCCATCGTGGGAAGATTAGTGTAGATAGAGGGATCAGCGTAGTGCTATCGTGGGATGAGTAGTGTAGATAGAGCGATCAGCGTAGTGCTATCGTGGGATGATTAGTGAAGATAGAGGGATCAGCGTAGTGCTATCGTGGGATGATTAGTGTAAATAGAGGGATCAGTGTAGTGCTATCGTGGGATGATTAGTGTAGATAGAGGGATCAGCGTAATGCTATCGTGGGATGATTAGTGTAGATAGAGGGATCAGCGTAATGCTATCGTGGGATGATTAGTGTAGATAGAGGGATCAGCGTAATGCTATCGTGGGATGATTAGTGTAGATAGAGGTATCAGCGTAGTGCTATTGTGGGATGATTAGTGTAGATAGAGGGATCAGCGTAGTGCCATCGTGGGATGATTAGTGTAGATAGAGCTATCAGCGTAGTGCCATCGTGGGATGATTAGTGTAGATAGAGCTATCAGCGTAGTGCTATCGTGGGATGATTAGTGTAGATAGAGGTATCAGCGTAGTGCCATCGTGGGATGATTAGTGTAGATAGAGGTATCAGCGTAGTGCCGTCGTGGGATGATTAGTGTAGATAGAGGGATCAGCGTAGTGCTATCGTGGGATGATTAGTGTAGATAGAGGGATCAGCGTAGTGCTATCGTGGGATGATTAGTGTAAATAGAGGGATCAGCGTAGTGCTATCGTGGGATGATTAGTGTAGATAGAGGGATCAGCGTAATGCTATCGTGGGATGATTAGTGTAGATGATTAGTGTAGATAGAGGGATCAGCATAGTGCCATCGTGGGATGATTAGTGTTGATAGAGGGATCAGCGTAGTGCTATCGTGGGATGATTAGTGTAGATAGAGGGATCAGCGTAGTGCTACCGTGGGATGATTAGTGTAGATAGATGGATCAGCGTAGTGCTATCGTGGGATGATTAGTGTAGATAGAGGGATCAGCGTAGTGCTATCGTGGGATGATTAGTGTAGATAGAGGGATCAGCGTAGTGCCAACGTGGGATGATTAGTGTAGATAGAGGGATCAGCGAAATGCCGTCGTGGGATGATTAGTGTAGATAGAGGGATCAGCGTAGTGCCATCGTGGGATGATTAGTGTAGATAGAGGGATCAGCGTAGTGCTATCGTGGGATGATTAGTGTAGATAGAGGGATCAGCGTAGTGCTATCGTGGGATGATTAGTGTAGATAGAGGGATCAGCGTAGTGCTATCGTGGGATGATTAGTGTAGATAGAGGGATCAGCGTAGTGCTATCGTGGGATGATTAGTGTAGATAGAGGGATCAGCGTAATGCTATCGTGGGATGATTAGTGTAGATAGATGTATCAGCGTAGTGCTATGGTGGGATGATTAGTGTAGAGAGAGGGATCAGCGTAGTGCTATCGTGGGATGATTAGTGTAGAGAGAGGGATCAGCGTAGTGCCATCGTGGGATGATTAGTGTAGATTGAGGTATCAGCGTAGTGCTATCGTGGGATGATTAGATTAGATAGAGGGATCAGCGTAGTGCTATCGTGGGATGATTAGTGTAGATAGAGGGATCAGCGTAGTGCTATTGTGGGATGATTAGTGTAGATAGAGGGATCAGTGTAGTGCTATCGTGGGATGATTAGTGTAGATAGAGGGATCAGCGTAGTGCCATCGTGGGATGATTAGTGTAGATAGAGGTATCAGCGTAGTGCTATCGTGGGATGATTAGTGTAGATAGAGGTATCAGCGTAGTGCCATCGTGGGATGAATAGTGTAGATAGAGGTATCAGCGTAGTGCTATCGTCGGATGATTAGTGTAGACAGAGGGATCAGCGTAGTGCTATCGTGAGATGATTAGTGTAGACAGAGGGATCAGCGTAATGCCATCGTGGGATGATTAGTGTAGATAGAGGTATAAGCGTAGTGCTATCGTGGGATGATTAGTGTAGATAGAGGTATCAGCGTAGTGCTATCGTGGGATGATTAGTGTAGATAGAGGGATCAGCGTAGTGCCATCGTGGGATGATTAGTGTAGATAGAGGGATCAGCGTAGTGCCATCGTGGGATGATTAGTGTAGATAGAGGGATCAGCGTAGTGCTATCGTGGGTTGATTAGTGTAGATAGAGGGATCAGCGTAGTGCTTTCGTGGGTTCATTAGTGTAGATAGAGGTGTCAGCGCAGTGCTATCGTGGGATGATTAGTGTAGATAGAGGGATCAGCGTAGTGCTATCGTGGGATGATTAGTGTAGATAGAGGGATCAGCGTAGTGCTATCGTGGGATCATTAGTGTAGATAGAGGGATCAGTGAAGTGCTATCCTGGGATGATTAGTGTAGTAGAGGGATCAGCATAGTGCCATCGTGGGATGATTAGTGTAGATAGAAGTATCAGTGTAGTGCCATCGTGGGATGATTAGTGTAGATAGAGGGATCAGCATAATGCCATCGTTGGATGATTAGTGTAGATAGAGGGATCAGCGTAGTGCTATCGTGGGATGATTAGTGTAGATAGAGGGATCAGCGTAATGCCATCGTGGGATGATTAGTGAAGATAGAGGGATCAGCGTAGTGCTATCGTGGGATGATTAGTGTAGATAGAGGGATCAGCGTAGTGCCATCGTGGGATGATTAGTGTAGATAGAGGTATCAGCGTAGTGCCATCGTGTGATGATTAGTGTAGATAGAGGTATCAGCGTAGTGCCATCGTGGGATGATTAGTGTAGATAGAGGGATAAGCGTAGTGCTATCGTGGGATGATTAGTGTAGATAGAGGGATCAGCGTAGTGCCATCGTGAGATGATTAGTGAAGATAGAGGGACCAGCGTAGTGCTATCGTGGGATGATAAGTGTAGATAGAGGGATCAGCGTAGTGCTATCGTGGGATGATTAGTGTAGATAGAGGGATCAGCGAAGTGCTATCGTGGGATGATTAGTGTAGATAGAGGGATCAGCGTAGTGCTATCGTGGGATGATTAGTGTAGATAGCGGGATCAGCGTAATGCTATCGTGGGATGATTAGTGTAGATAGAGGTATCAGCGTAGTGCTATCGTGGGATGATTAGTGTAGATAGAGGGATCAGCGTAGTGCTATCGTGGGATGATTAGTGTAGATAGAGTGATCAGCGTAGTGCCAACGTGGGATGATTAGTGTAGATAGAGGGATCAGCGTAATGCCATCGTGGGATGATTAGTGTAGAAAGAGGGACCAGCGTAGTGCTATCGTGGGATGATTAGTGTAGATAGAGGGATCAGCGTAATGCCATCGTGGGATGATTATTGAAGATAGAGGGATCAGCGTAGTGCTATCGTGGGATGATTAGTGTAGATAGAGGGATCAGCGTAGTGCTATCGTGGGATGATTAGTGTAGCTAGAGGTATCAGCGTAGTGCCATCGTGGGATGATTAGTATAGATAGAGGTATCAGCGTAGTGCTATCGTGGGATGATTAGTGTAGATAGAGGTATCAGCGTAGTGCTATCGTGGGATGACTAGTGTAGATAGAGTGATCAGCGTAATGCCATCGTGGGATGACTAGTGTAGATAGAGGGATCAGCGTAGTGCTATCGTGGGATGATTAGTGTAGATAGAGGTATCAGCGTAGTGCCATCGTGTGATGATTAGTGTAGATAGAGGTATCAGCGTAGTGCTATCGTGGGATGACTAGTGTAGATAGAGGTATCAGCGTAGTGCTATCGTGGGATGATTAGTGTAGATAGAGGGATTAGCGTAGTGCGTCCGTGGGATGATTAGAGTAGATAGAGGTATCAGCGTAGTGCCATCGTGTGATGATTACTGTAGATAGAGGTATCAGCGTAGTGCTATCGTGGGATGATTAGTGTAGATAGAGGGATCAGCATAGTGCTATCGTGGGATGATTAGTGTAGATAGAGGTATCAGCGTAGTGCTATCGTGGGATGATTTGTGTAGATAGAGGGATCAGCGTAGTGCCATCGTGGGATGATTAGTGTAGATAGTGGGATCAGCGTAGTGCTATCGTGGGATGATCAGCGTAGTGCTATCGTGGGATGATTAGTGTAGATAGAGTGATCAGCGTAGTGCTATCGTGGGATGATAAGTGTAGATAGAGGGATCATAGTAGTGCTATCGTGGGATGATTAGCGTAGATAGAGGGATCAGCGTAGTGCTATCGTGGGATGATTAGCGTAGATAGAGGGATCGGCGTAGTGCTATCGTGGGATGATTAGCGTAGATAGAGGGATCGGCGTAGTGCTATCGTGGGATGATTAGCGTAGATAGAGGGATCGGCGTAGTGCTATCGTGGGATGATTAGCGTAGATAGAGGTAGCGGCGTAGTGCCATCGTGGGATGATTAGTGTAGATAGAGGTATCGGCGTAGTGCTATCGTGGGATCGGCGTAGTGCTATCGTGGGATGATTAGTGTAGATAGAGGGATCGGCGTAGTGCTATCGTGGGATGATTAGTGTAGATAGAGGGATCAGCGTAGTGCTATCGTGGGATGATTAGTGTAGATAGAGGGATCAGCGTAGTGCTATCGTGGGATGATTAGTGTAGATAGAGGGATCAGCGTAGTGCTATCGTGGGATGATTAGTGTAGATAGAGGGATCAGCGTAGTGCTATCGTGGGATGATTAGTGTAGATAGAGGGATCAGCGTAGTGCCAACGTGGGATGATTAGTGTAGATAGAGGGATCAGCGTAGTGCCAACGTGGGATGATTAGTGTAGATAGAGGGATCAGCGAAATGCCATCGAGGGATGACTAGTGTAGATAGAGGGATCAGCGTAGTGCCATCGTGGGATTATTAGTGTAGATAGAGGGATCAGCGTAGTGCTATCGTAGGATGATTAGTGTAGATAGAGGGATCAGTGTAGTGCTATCGTGGGATGGTTAGTGTAGATAGAGGGATCAGTGTAGTGCTATCGTGGGATGATTAGCGAAAATAGAGGGATCAGCATACTGCCATCGTGGGATGATTAGCGTAGATAGAGGGATCAGCGTAGTGCCATCGTGGGATGATTAGCGTAGATAGAGGGATCAGCGTAGTGCTATCGGGGGATGATTAGTGTAGATAGAGGGATCAACGTAGTGCCATCGTGGGATGATTAGTGTAGATAGAGGTATCAGCGTAGTGCTATCGTGGGATGATTAGTGTAGATAGAGGGATCAGCGTAGTGCTATCGTGGGATGATTAGTGTAGATAGAGGGATCAGCGTAGTGCTATCGTGGGATGATTAGTGTAGATAGAGGGATCAGCGCAGTGCTATCGTGGGATGATTAGTGTAGATAGAGGGATCAGCGTAATGCCATCGTGGGATGATTAGTGTAGATAGAGGGATCAGCGTAGTGCTATCGTGGGATGATTAGTGTAGATAGAGGGATTAGCGTAGTGCTATCGTGGGATGATTAGTGTAGATAGAGGTATCAGCGTAGTGCCATCGTGTGATGATTAGTGTAGATAGAGTTATCAGCGTAGTGCTATCGTGGGATGATTAGTGTAGATAGAGGTATCAGCGTAGTGCTATCGTGGGATGATTAGTGTAGATAGAGGGATCAGCGTAGTGCTATCGGGGGATGATTAGTGTAGATAGAGGTATCAGCGTAGTGCCATCGTGGGATGATTAGTGTAGATAGAGGGATCAGCGTAGTGCCATCGTGGGATGATTAGTGTGGATAGAGGGATCAGCGTAGTGCTATCGTGGGATGATTAGTGTAGATAGAGGGATCAGCGTAGTGCTATCGTGGGATGATTAGTGTAGATAGAGGGATCAGCGTAGTGCCAACGTGGGATGATTAGTGTAGATAGAGGGATCAGCGAAATGCCATCGTGGGATGATTAGTGTAGATAGAGGTATCAGCGTAGTGCCATCGTGGGATGATTAGCGTAGATAGAGGGATCAGCGTAGTGCTATCGTGGGATGATTAGCGTAGATAGAGGGATCAGCGTAGTGCTATCGTGGGATGATTAGCGTAGATAGAGGGATCAGCGTAGTGCTATCGTGGGATGATTAGCGTAAATAGAGGGATCAGCGTACTGCTATCGTGGGATGATTAGCGTAGATAGAGGGATCAGCGTAGTGCCATCGTGGGATGATTAGTGTAGATAGAGGGATCAGCGTAGTGCCATCGTGGGATGATTAGTGTAGATAGAGGGATCAGCGTAGTGCCATCGTGGGATGATTAGTGTAGATAGAGGGATCAGCGTAATGCCAACGTGGGATGATTAGTGTAGATAGAGGTATCAGCGTAGTGCTATCGTGGGATGATTAGTGTAGATAGAGGGATCAGCGTAGTGCTATCGTGGATTATTAGTGTAGATAGAGGGATCAGCGTAGTGCTATCGCGGGATGATTAGTGTAGATAGAGGGATCAGCGTAGTGCTATCGTGGGATGATTAGTGTAGATAGAGGGATCAGCGTAGTGCTATCGTGGGTTGATTAGTGTAGATAGAGGTGTCAGCGCAGTGCTATCGTGGGATGATTAGTGTAGATAGAGGGATCAGCGTAGTGCTATCGTGGGATGATTAGTGTAGATAGAGGGATCAGCGTAGTGCTATCGTGGGATGATTAGTGTAGATAGAGGGATCAGTGTAGTGCTATCCTGGGATGATTAGTGTAGATAGAAGTATCAGCGTAGTGCCATCGTGGGATGATTAGTTTAGATTGAGGGATCAGAGTAATGCCATCGTGGGATGATTAGTGTAGATAGAGGGATCAGCGTAGTGCCATCGTGGGATGATTAGTGTAGATAGAGGGATCAGCGTAGTGCCATCGTGGGATGATTAGTGTAGATAGAGGGATGAGCGTAGTGCTATCGTGGGATGATTAGTGTAGATAGAGGGATTAGCGAAGTGCCATCGTGTGATGATTAGTGTAGATAGAGGCATCAGCGTAGTGCTATCGTGGGATGATTAGTGTAGATAGAGGTATCAGCGTAGTGCTATCGTGGGATGAATAGTGTAGATAGAGGGATCAGAGTAATGCTATCGTGGGATGATTAGTGTAGATAGAGGTATAAGCGTAGTGCCATCGTGGGATGATTAGTGTAGACAGAGGGATCAGCGTAGTGCCATCGTGGGATGATTAGTGTAGATAGAGGGATCAGCGTAGTGCTATCGTGGGATGATTATTGTAGATAGAGGGATCAGCGTAGTGCTATCGTGGGATGATTAGTGTAGATAGAGGGATCAGCGTAGTGCCAACGTGGGATGATTAGTGTAGATAGAGGGATCAGCGAAATGTCATCGTGGGATGATTAGTGTAGATAGAGGTATCAGCGTAGTGCCTTCGTGTGATGATTACTGTAGATAGAGGTATCAGCGTAGTGCTATCGTGGGATGATTAGTGTAGATAGAGGGATCAGCATAGTGCTATCGTGGGATGATTAGTGTAGATAGAGGTATCAGCGTAGTGCTATCGTGGGATGATTAGTGTAGATAGAGGGATCAGCGTAGTGCCATCGTGGGATGATTAGTGTAGATAGTTGGATCAGCGTAGTGCTATCGTGGGATGATCAGCGTAGTGCTATCGTGGGATGATTAGTGTAGATAGAGTGATCAGCGTAGTGCTATCGTGGGATGATAAGTGTAGATAGAGGGATCATAGTAGTGCTATCATGGGATGATTAGCGTAGATAGAGGGATCAGCGTAGTGCTATCGTGGGATGATTAGCGTAGATAGAGGGATCGGCGTAGTGCTATCGTGGGATGATTAGAGTAGATAGAGGGATCGGCGTAGTGCTATCGTGGGATGATTAGCGTAGATAGAGGGATCGGCGTAGTGCTATCGTGGGATGATTAGCGTAGATAGAGGGATCGGCGTAGTGCCATCGAGGGATGATTAGTGTAGATAGAGGTAGCGGCGTAGTGCCATCGTGGGATGATTAGTGTAGATAGAGGTATCGGCGTAGTGCTATCGTGGGATGATTAGTGTAGATAGAGGTATCGGCGTAGTGCCATCGTGGGATGATTAGTGTAGATAGAGGGATCGGCGTAGTGCCATCGTGGGATGATTAGTGTAGATAGAGGGATCGGCGTAGTGCCATCGTGGATGATTAGTGTAGATAGAGGTATCGGCGTAGTGCTATCGTGGGATGATTAGTGTAGATAGAGGTATCGGCGTAGTGCTATCGTGGGATGATTAGTGTAGATAGAGGGATCGGCGTAGTGCTATCGTGGGATGATTAGTGTAGATAGAGGGATCGGCGTAGTGCTATCGTGGGATGATTAGTGTAGATAGAGGGATCAGCGTAGTGCTATCGTGGGATGATTAGTATAGATAGAGGGATCAGCGTAGTGCTATCGTGGGATGATTAGTGTAGATAGAGGGATCAGCGTAGTGCTATCGTGGGATGATTAGTGTAGATAGAGGGATCAGCGTAGTGCCAACGTGGGATGATTAGTGTAGATAGAGGGATCAGCGAAATGCCATCGAGGGATGACTAGTGTAGATAGAGGGATCAGCGTAGTGCCATCGTGGGATTATTAGTGTAGATAGAGGGATCAGCGTAGTGCTATCGTAGGATGATTAGAGTAGATAGAGGGATCAGTGTAGTGCTATCGTGGGATGATTAGTGTAGATAGAGGGATCAGCGTAGTGCTATCGTGGGATGATTAGCGTAAATAGAGGGATCAGCATACTGCCATCGTGGGATGATTAGCTTAGATAGAGGGATCAGCGTAGTGCCATCGTGGGATGATTAGCGTAGATAGAGGTATCAGCGAAGTGCCATCGTGGGATGATTAGTGTAGATAGAGGGATCAGCGTAGTGCCATCGTGGGATGATTAGTGTAGATAGAGGGATCAGCATAATGCCATCGTGGGATGATTAGTGTAGATAGAGGTATCAGCGTAGTGCTATCGTGGGATGATTAGTGTAGATAGAGGGATCAGCGTAGTGCTATCGTGGGATGATTAGTGTAGATAGAGGGATCAGCGTAGTGCCATCGTGGGATGATTAGTGTAGATAGAGGGATCAGCGTAGTGCCATCGTGGGATGATTAGTGTAGATAGAGGGATCAGCGTAATGCCAACATGGGATGATTAGTGTAGATAGAGGTATCAGCGTAGTGCCATCGTGGGATGATTAGTGTAGATAGAGGGATCAGCGTAGTGCCATCGTGGGATGATTAGTGTAGATAGTGGGATCAGCGTAGTGCTATCGTGGGATGATCAGCGTAGTGCTATCGTGGGATGATTAGTGTAGATAGAGTGATCAGCGTAGTGCTATCGTGGGATGATAAGTGTAGATAGAGGGATCATAGTAGTGCTATCGTGGGATGATTAGCGTAGATAGAGGGATCAGCGTAGTGCTATCGTGGGATGATTAGCGTAGATAGAGGGATCGGCGTAGTGCTATCGTGGGATGATTAGCGTAGATAGAGGGATCGGCGTAGTGCTATCGTGGGATGATTAGCGTATCTAGAGGGATCGGCGTAGTGCCGTCGTGGGATGATTAGCGTAGATAGAGGGATCGGCGTAGTGCCATCGAGGGATGATTAGTGTAGATAGAGGTAGCGGCGTAGTGCCATCGTGGGATGATTAGTGTAGATAGAGGTATCAGCGTAGTGCCATCGTGTGATGATTAGTGTAGATAGAGGTATCAGCGTAGTGCCATCGTGGGATGATTAGTGTAGATAGAGGGATAAGCGTAGTGCTATCGTGGGATGATTAGTGTAGATAGAGGGATCAGCGTAGTGCCATCGTGAGATGATTAGTGAAGATAGAGGGACCAGCGTAGTGCTATCGTGGGATGATAAGTGTAGATAGAGGGATCAGCGTAGTGCTATCGTGGGATGATTAGTGTAGATAGAGGGATCAGCGAAGTGCTATCGTGGGATGATTAGTGTAGATAGAGGGATCAGCGTAGTGCTATCGTGGGATGATTAGTGTAGATAGCGGGATCAGCGTAATACTATCGTGGGATGATTAGTGTAGATAGAGGTATCAGCGTAGTGCTATCGTGGGATGATTAGTGTAGATAGAGGGATCAGCGTAGTGCTATCGTGGGATGATTAGTGTAGATAGAGTGATCAGCGTAGTGCCAACGTGGGATGATTAGTGTAGATAGAGGGATCAGCGTAATGCCATCGTGGGATGATTAGTGTAGAAAGAGGGACCAGCGTAGTGCTATCGTGGGATGATTAGTGTAGATAGAGGGATCAGCGTAATGCCATCGTGGGATGATTATTGAAGATAGAGGGATCAGCGTAGTGCTATCGTGGGATGATTAGTGTAGATAGAGGGATCAGCGTAGTGCTATCGTGGGATGATTATGCTAGAGGTATCATCGTAGTGCCATCGTGGGATGATTAGTGTAGATAGAGGTATCAGCGTAGTGCTATCGTGGGATGATTAGTGTAGATAGAGGTATCAGCGTAGTGCTATCGTGGGATGACTAGTGTAGATAGAGTGATCAGCGTAATGCCATCGTGGGATGACTAGTGTAGATAGAGGGATCAGCGTAGTGCTATCGTGGGATGATTAGTGTAGATAGAGGTATCAGCGTAGTGCCATCGTGTGATGATTAGTGTAGATAGAGGTATCAGCGTAGTGCTATCGTGGGATGACTAGTGTAGATAGAGGTATCAGCGTAGTGCTATCGTGGGATGATTAGTGTAGATAGAGGGATTAGCGTAGTGCGTCCGTGGGATGATTAGAGTAGATAGAGGTATCAGCGTAGTGCCATCGTGTGATGATTACTGTAGATAGAGGTATCAGCGTAGTGCTATCGTGGGATGATTAGTGTAGATAGAGGGATCAGCATAGTGCTATCGTGGGATGATTAGTGTAGATAGAGGTATCAGCGTAGTGCTATCGTGGGATGATTAGTGTAGATAGAGGGATCAGCGTAGTGCCATCGTGGGATGATTAGTGTAGATAGTGGGATCAGCGTAGTGCTATCGTGGGATGATCAGCGTAGTGCTATCGTGGGATGATTAGTGTAGATAGAGTGATCAGCGTAGTGCTATCGTGGGATGATAAGTGTAGATAGAGGGATCATAGTAGTGCTATCGTGGGATGATTAGCGTAGATAGAGGGATCAGCGTAGTGCTATCGTGGGATGATTAGCGTAGATAGAGGGATCTGCGTAGTGCTATCGTGGGATGATTAGCGTAGATAGAGGGATTGGCGTAGTGCTATCGTGGGATGATTAGCGTAGATAGAGGGATCGGCGTAGTGCTATCGTGGGATGATTAGCGTAGATAGAGGGATCGGCGTAGTGCTATCGTGGGATGATTAGCGTAGATAGAGGGATCGGCGTAGTGCCATCGAGGGATGATTAGTGTAGATAGAGGTAGCGGCGTAGTGCCATCGTGGGATGATTAGTGTAGATAGAGGTATCGGCGTAGTGCTATCGTGGGATCGGCGTAGTGCTATCGTGGGATGATTAGTGTAGATAGAGGGATCGGCGTAGTGCTATCGTGGGATGATTAGTGTAGATAGAGGGATCAGCGTAGTGCTATCGTGGGATGATTAGTGTAGATAGAGGGATCAGCGTAGTGCTATCGTGGGATGATTAATGTAGATAGAGGGATCAGCGTAGTGCTATCGTGGGATGATTAGTGTAGATAGAGGGATCAGTGTAGTGCCATCGTGGGATGATTAGTGTAGATAGAGGTATCAGCGTAGTGCTATCGTGGGATGATTAGTGTAGATAGAGGGATCAGCGTAGTGCTATCGTGGGATGATTAGTGTAGATAGAGGGATCAGCGTAGTGCTATCGTGGGATGATTAGTGTAGATAGAGGGATCAGCGCAGTGCTATCGTGGGATGATTAGTGTAGATAGAGGGATCAGCGTAATGCCATCGTGGGATGATTAGTGTAGATAGAGGGATCAGCGTAGTGCTATCGTGGGATGATTAGTGTAGATAGAGGGATTAGCGTAGTGCTATCGTGGGATGATTAGTGTAGATAGAGGTATCAGCGTAGTGCCATCGTGTGATGATTAGTGTAGATAGAGTTATCAGCGTAGTGCTATCGTGGGATGATTAGTGTAGATAGAGGTATCAGCGTAGTGCTATCGTGGGATGATTAGTGTAGATAGAGGGATCAGCGTAGTGCTATCGGGGGATGATTAGTGTAGATAGAGGTATCAGCGTAGTGCCATCGTGGGATGATTAGTGTAGATAGAGGGATCAGCGTAGTGCCATCGTGGGATGATTAGTGTGGATAGAGGGATCAGCGTAGTGCTATCGTGGGATGATTAGTGTAGATAGAGGGATCAGCGTAGTGCCAACGTGGGATGATTAGTGTAGATAGAGGGATCAGCGAAATGCCATCGTGGGATGATTAGTGTAGATAGAGGTATCAGCGTAGTGCCATCGTGGGATGATTAGTGTAGATAGAGGGATCAGCGTAGTGCTATCGGGGGATGATTAGTGTAGATAGAGGTATCAGCGTAGTGCCATCGTGGGATGATTAGTGTAGATAGAGGGATCAGCGTAGTGCCATCGTGGGATGATTAGTGTGGATAGAGGGATCAGCGTAGTGCTATCGTGGGATGATTAGTGTAGATAGAGGGATCAGCGTAGTGCCAACGTGGGATGATTAGTGTAGATAGAGGGATCAGCGAAATGCCATCGTGGGATGATTAGTGTAGATAGAGGTATCAGCGTAGTGCCATCGTGGGATGATTAGCGTAGATAGAGGGATCAGCGTAGTGCTATCGTGGGATGATTAGCGTAGATAGAGGGATCAGCGTAGTGCTATCGTGGGATGATTAGCGTAGATAGAGGGATCAGCGTAGTGCTATCGTGGGATGATTAGCGTAAATAGAGGGATCAGCGTACTGCTATCGTGGGATGATTAGCGTAGATAGAGGGATCAGCGTAGTGCCATCGTGGGATGATTAGTGTAGATAGAGGGATCAGCGTAGTGCCATCGTGGGATGATTAGTGTAGATAGAGGGATCAGCGTAGTGCCATCGTGGGATGATTAGTGTAGATAGAGGGATCAGCGTAATGCCAACGTGGGATGATTAGTGTAGATAGAGGTATCAGCGTAGTGCTATCGTGGGATGATTAGTGTAGATAGAGGGATCAGCGTAGTGCTATCGTGGATTATTAGTGTAGATAGAGGGATCAGCGTAGTGCTATCGTGGGATGATTAGTGTAGATAGAGGGATCAGCGTAGTGCTATCGTGGGATGATTAGTGTAGATAGAGGGATCAGCGTAGTGCTATCGTGGGTTGATTAGTGTAGATAGAGGTGTCAGCGCAGTGCTATCGTGGGATGATTAGTGTAGATAGAGGGATCAGCGTAGTGCTATCGTGGGATGATTAGTGTAGATAGAGGGATCAGCGTAGTGCTATCGTGGGATGATTAAGAGGGATCAGTGTAGTGCTATCCAGGGATGATTAGTGTAGATAGAAGTATCAGCGTAGTGCCATCGTGGGATGATTAGTTTAGATTGAGGGATCAGAGTAATGCCATCGTGGGATGATTAGTGTAGATAGAGGGATCAGCGTAGTGCCATCGTGGGATGATTAGTGTAGATAGAGGGATCAGCGTAGTACCATCGTGGGATGATTAGTGTAGATAGAGGGATGAGCGTAGTGCTATCGTGGGATGATTAGTGTAGATAGAGGGATTAGCGAAGTGCCATCGTGTGATGATTAGTGTAGATAGAGGCATCAGCGTAGTGCTATCGTGGGATGATTAGTGTAGATAGAGGTATCAGCGTAGTGCTATCGTGGGATGAATAGTGTAGATAGAGGGATCAGAGTAATGCTATCGTGGGATGATTAGTGTAGATAGAGGTATAAGCGTAGTGCCATCGTGGGATGATTAGTGTAGACAGAGGGATCAGCGTAGTGCCATCGTGGGATGATTAGTGTAGATAGAGGGATCAGCGTAGTGCTATCGTGGGATGATTATTGTAGATAGAGGGATCAGCGTAGTGCTATCGTGGGATGATTAGTGTAGATAGAGGGATCAGCGTAGTGCCAACGTGGGATGATTAGTGTAGATAGAGGGATCAGCGAAATGTCATCGTGGGATGATTAGTGTAGATAGAGGTATCAGCGTAGTGCCTTCGTGTGATGATTACTGTAGATAGAGGTATCAGCGTAGTGCTATCGTGGGATGATTAGTGTAGATAGAGGGATCAGCATAGTGCTATCGTGGGATGATTAGTGTAGATAGAGGTATCAGCGTAGTGCTATCGTGGGATGATTAGTGTAGATAGAGGTATCAGCGTAGTGCTATCGTGGGATGATTAGTGTAGATAGAGGGATCAGCGTAGTGCCATCGTGGGATGATTAGTGTAGATAGTGGGATCAGCGTAGTGCTATCGTGGGTTGATCAGCGTAGTGCTATCGTGGGATGATTAGTGTAGATAGAGTGATCAGCGTAGTGCTATCGTGGGATGATAAGTGTAGATAGAGGGATCATAGTAGTGCTATCATGGGATGATTAGCGTAGATAGAGGGATCAGCGTAGTGCTATCGTGGGATGATTAGCGTAGATAGAGGGATCGGTGTAGTGCTATCGTGGGATGATTAGCGTAGATAGAGGGATCGGCGTAGTGCTATCGTGGGATGATTAGCGTAGATAGAGGGATCGGCGTAGTGCTATCGTGGGATGATTAGCGTAGATAGAGGGATCGGCGTAGTGCCATCGAGGGATGATTAGTGTAGATAGAGGTAGCGGCGTAGTGCCATCGTGGGATGATTAGTGTAGATAGAGGTATCGGCGTAGTGCTATCGTGGGATGATTAGTGTAGATAGAGGTATCGGCGTAGTGCCATCGTGGGATGATTAGTGTAGATAGAGGGATCGGCGTAGTGCCATCGTGGGATGATTAGTGTAGATAGAGGGATCGGCGTAGTGCCATCGTGGATGATTAGTGTAGATAGAGGTATCGGCGTAGTGCTATCGTGGGATGATTAGTGTAGATAGAGGTATCGGCGTAGTGCTATCGTGGGATGATTAGTGTAGATAGAGGTATCGGCGTAGTGCTATCGTGGGATCGGCGTAGTGCTATCGTGGGATGATTAGTGTAGATAGAGGGATCGGCGTAGTGCTATCGTGGGATGATTAGTGTAGATAGAGGGATCAGCGTAGTGCTATCGTGGGATGATTAGTGTAGATAGAGGGATCAGCGTAGTGCTATCGTGGGATGATTAAGAGGGATCAGTGTAGTGCTATCCAGGGATGATTAGTGTAGATAGAAGTATC
The DNA here is from genome assembly GCA_031769625.1 of Taudactylus pleione. NCBI lineage: Eukaryota > Metazoa > Chordata > Amphibia > Anura > Myobatrachidae > Taudactylus > Taudactylus pleione. Next base: position 105,345 of record JAUIMM010001777.1, on the reverse strand, counting down.
AGCGTAGTGCCATCGTGGGATGATTAGTTTAGATTGAGGGATCAGAGTAATGCCATCGTGGGATGATTAGTGTAGATAGAGGGATCAGCGTAGTGCCATCGTGGGATGATTAGTGTAGATAGAGGGATCAGCGTAGTACCATCGTGGGATGATTAGTGTAGATAGAGGGATGAGCGTAGTGCTATCGTGGGATGATTAGTGTAGATAGAGGGATTAGCGAAGTGCCATCGTGTGATGATTAGTGTAGATAGAGGCATCAGCGTAGTGCTATCGTGGGATGATTAGTGTAGATAGAGGTATCAGCGTAGTGCTATCGTGGGATGAATAGTGTAGATAGAGGGATCAGAGTAATGCTATCGTGGGATGATTAGTGTAGATAGAGGTATAAGCGTAGTGCCATCGTGGGATGATTAGTGTAGACAGAGGGATCAGCGTAGTGCCATCGTGGGATGATTAGTGTAGATAGAGGGATCAGCGTAGTGCTATCGTGGGATGATTATTGTAGATAGAGGGATCAGCGTAGTGCTATCGTGGGATGATTAGTGTAGATAGAGGGATCAGCGTAGTGCCAACGTGGGATGATTAGTGTAGATAGAGGGATCAGCGAAATGTCATCGTGGGATGATTAGTGTAGATAGAGGTATCAGCGTAGTGCCTTCGTGTGATGATTACTGTAGATAGAGGTATCAGCGTAGTGCTATCGTGGGATGATTAGTGTAGATAGAGGGATCAGCATAGTGCTATCGTGGGATGATTAGTGTAGATAGAGGTATCAGCGTAGTGCTATCGTGGGATGATTAGTGTAGATAGAGGTATCAGCGTAGTGCTATCGTGGGATGATTAGTGTAGATAGAGGGATCAGCGTAGTGCCATCGTGGGATGATTAGTGTAGATAGTGGGATCAGCGTAGTGCTATCGTGGGTTGATCAGCGTAGTGCTATCGTGGGATGATTAGTGTAGATAGAGTGATCAGCGTAGTGCTATCGTGGGATGATAAGTGTAGATAGAGGGATCATAGTAGTGCTATCATGGGATGATTAGCGTAGATAGAGGGATCAGCGTAGTGCTATCGTGGGATGATTAGCGTAGATAGAGGGATCGGTGTAGTGCTATCGTGGGATGATTAGCGTAGATAGAGGGATCGGCGTAGTGCTATCGTGGGATGATTAGCGTAGATAGAGGGATCGGCGTAGTGCTATCGTGGGATGATTAGCGTAGATAGAGGGATCGGCGTAGTGCCATCGAGGGATGATTAGTGTAGATAGAGGTAGCGGCGTAGTGCCATCGTGGGATGATTAGTGTAGATAGAGGTATCGGCGTAGTGCTATCGTGGGATGATTAGTGTAGATAGAGGTATCGGCGTAGTGCCATCGTGGGATGATTAGTGTAGATAGAGGGATCGGCGTAGTGCCATCGTGGGATGATTAGTGTAGATAGAGGGATCGGCGTAGTGCCATCGTGGATGATTAGTGTAGATAGAGGTATCGGCGTAGTGCTATCGTGGGATGATTAGTGTAGATAGAGGTATCGGCGTAGTGCTATCGTGGGATGATTAGTGTAGATAGAGGTATCGGCGTAGTGCTATCGTGGGATCGGCCGTAGTGCTATCGTGGGATGATTAGTGTAGATAGAGGGATCGGCGTAGTGCTATCGTGGGATGATTAGTGTAGATAGAGGGATCAGCGTAGTGCTATCGTGGGATGATTAGTGTAGATAGAGGGATCAGCGTAGTGCTATCGTGGGATGATTAATGTAGATAGAGGGATCAGCGTAGTGCTATCGTGGGATGATTAGTGTAGATAGAGGGATCAGTGTAGTGCCATCGTGGGATGATTAGTGTAGATAGAGGTATCAGCGTAGTGCTATCGTGGGATGATTAGTGTAGATAGAGGGATCAGCGTAGTGCTATCGTGGGATGATTAGTGTAGATAGAGGGATCAGCGTAGTGCTATCGTGGGATGATTAGTGTAGATAGAGGGATCAGCGCAGTGCTATCGTGGGATGATTAGTGTAGATAGAGGGATCAGCGTAATGCCATCGTGGGATGATTAGTGTAGATAGAGGGATCAGCGTAGTGCTATCGTGGGATGATTAGTGTAGATAGAGGGATTAGCGTAGTGCTATCGTGGGATGATTAGTGTAGATAGAGGTATCAGCGTAGTGCCATCGTGTGATGATTAGTGTAGATAGAGTTATCAGCGTAGTGCTATCGTGGGATGATTAGTGTAGATAGAGGTATCAGCGTAGTGCTATCGTGGGATGATTAGTGTAGATAGAGGGATCAGCGTAGTGCTATCGGGGGATGATTAGTGTAGATAGAGGTATCAGCGTAGTGCCATCGTGGGATGATTAGTGTAGATAGAGGGATCAGCGTAGTGCCATCGTGGGATGATTAGTGTGGATAGAGGGATCAGCGTAGTGCTATCGTGGGATGATTAGTGTAGATAGAGGGATCAGCGTAGTGCCAACGTGGGATGATTAGTGTAGATAGAGGGATCAGCGAAATGCCATCGTGGGATGATTAGTGTAGATAGAGGTATCAGCGTAGTGCCATCGTGGGATGATTAGTGTAGATAGAGGGATCAGCGTAGTGCTATCGGGGGATGATTAGTGTAGATAGAGGTATCAGCGTAGTGCCATCGTGGGATGATTAGTGTAGATAGAGGGATCAGCGTAGTGCCATCGTGGGATGATTAGTGTGGATAGAGGGATCAGCGTAGTGCTATCGTGGGATGATTAGTGTAGATAGAGGGATCAGCGTAGTGCCAACGTGGGATGATTAGTGTAGATAGAGGGATCAGCGAAATGCCATCGTGGGATGATTAGTGTAGATAGAGGTATCAGCGTAGTGCCATCGTGGGATGATTAGCGTAGATAGAGGGATCAGCGTAGTGCTATCGTGGGATGATTAGCGTAGATAGAGGGATCAGCGTAGTGCTATCGTGGGATGATTAGCGTAGATAGAGGGATCAGCGTAGTGCTATCGTGGGATGATTAGCGTAAATAGAGGGATCAGCGTACTGCTATCGTGGGATGATTAGCGTAGATAGAGGGATCAGCGTAGTGCCATCGTGGGATGATTAGTGTAGATAGAGGGATCAGCGTAGTGCCATCGTGGGATGATTAGTGTAGATAGAGGGATCAGCGTAGTGCCATCGTGGGATGATTAGTGTAGATAGAGGGATCAGCGTAATGCCAACGTGGGATGATTAGTGTAGATAGAGGTATCAGCGTAGTGCTATCGTGGGATGATTAGTGTAGATAGAGGGATCAGCGTAGTGCTATCGTGGATTATTAGTGTAGATAGAGGGATCAGCGTAGTGCTATCGTGGGATGATTAGTGTAGATAGAGGGATCAGCGTAGTGCTATCGTGGGATGATTAGTGTAGATAGAGGGATCAGCGTAGTGCTATCGTGGGTTGATTAGTGTAGATAGAGGTGTCAGCGCAGTGCTATCGTGGGATGATTAGTGTAGATAGAGGGATCAGCGTAGTGCTATCGTGGGATGATTAGTGTAGATAGAGGGATCAGCGTAGTGCTATCGTGGGATGATTAGTGTAGATAGAGGGATCAGTGTAGTGCTATCCAGGGATGATTAGTGTAGATAGAAGTATCAGCGTAGTGCCATCGTGGGATGATTAGTTTAGATTGAGGGATCAGAGTAATGCCATCGTGGGATGATTAGTGTAGATAGAGGGATCAGCGTAGTGCCATCGTGGGATGATTAGTGTAGATAGAGGGATCAGCGTAGTACCATCGTGGGATGATTAGTGTCAGATAGAGGGATGAGCGTAGTGCTATCGTGGGATGATTAGTGTAGATAGAGGGATTAGCGAAGTGCCATCGTGTGATGATTAGTGTAGATAGAGGCATCAGCGTAGTGCTATCGTGGGATGATTAGTGTAGATAGAGGTATCAGCGTAGTGCTATCGTGGGATGAATAGTGTAGATAGAGGGATCAGAGTAATGCTATCGTGGGATGATTAGTGTAGATAGAGGTATAAGCGTAGTGCCATCGTGGGATGATTAGTGTAGACAGAGGGATCAGCGTAGTGCCATCGTGGGATGATTAGTGTAGATAGAGGGATCAGCGTAGTGCTATCGTGGGATGATTATTGTAGATAGAGGGATCAGCGTAGTGCTATCGTGGGATGATTAGTGTAGATAGAGGGATCAGCGTAGTGCCAACGTGGGATGATTAGTGTAGATAGAGGGATCAGCGAAATGTCATCGTGGGATGATTAGTGTAGATAGAGGTATCAGCGTAGTGCCTTCGTGTGATGATTACTGTAGATAGAGGTATCAGCGTAGTGCTATCGTGGGATGATTAGTGTAGATAGAGGGATCAGCATAGTGCTATCGTGGGATGATTAGTGTAGATCAGAGGTATCAGCGTAGTGCTATCGTGGGATGATTAGTGTAGATAGAGGTATCAGCGTAGTGCTATCGTGGGATGATTAGTGTAGATAGAGGGATCAGCGTAGTGCCATCGTGGGATGATTAGTGTAGATAGTGGGATCAGCGTAGTGCTATCGTGGGTTGATCAGCGTAGTGCTATCGTGGGATGATTAGTGTAGATAGAGTGATCAGCGTAGTGCTATCGTGGGATGATAAGTGTAGATAGAGGGATCATAGTAGTGCTATCATGGGATGATTAGCGTAGATAGAGGGATCAGCGTAGTGCTATCGTGGGATGATTAGCGTAGATAGAGGGATCGGTGTAGTGCTATCGTGGGATGATTAGCGTAGATAGAGGGATCGGCGTAGTGCTATCGTGGGATGATTAGCGTAGATAGAGGGATCGGCGTAGTGCTATCGTGGGATCATTAGCGTAGATAGAGGGATCGGCGTAGTGCCATCGAGGGATGATTAGTGTAGATAGAGGTAGCGGCGTAGTGCCATCGTGGGATGATTAGTGTAGATAGAGGTATCGGCGTAGTGCTATCGTGGGATGATTAGTGTAGATAGAGGTATCGGCGTAGTGCCATCGTGGGATGATTAGTGTAGATAGAGGGATCGGCGTAGTGCCATCGTGGGATGATTAGTGTAGATAGAGGGATCGGCGTAGTGCCATCGTGGATGATTAGTGTAGATAGAGGTATCGGCGTAGTGCTATCGTGGGATGATCAGCGTAGTGCTATCGTGGGATGATTAGTGTAGATAGAGGGATCGGCGTAGTGCTATCGTGGGATGATTAGTGTAGATAGAGGGATCAGCGTAGTGCTATCGTGGGATGATTAGTATAGATAGAGGGATCAGCGTAGTGCTATCGTGGGATGATTAGTGTAGATAGAGGGATCAGCGTAGTGCTATCGTGGGATGATTAGTGTAGATAGAGGGATCAGCGTAGTGCCAACGTGGGATGATTAGTGTAGATAGAGGGATCAGCGAAATGCCATCGAGGGATGACTAGTGTAGATAGAGGGATCAGCGTAGTGCCATCGTGGGATTATTAGTGTAGATAGAGGGATCAGCGTAGTGCTATCGTAGGATGATTAGTGTAGATAGAGGGATCAGTGTAGTGCTATCGTGGGATGATTAGTGTAGATAGAGTGATCAGCGTAGTGCCATCGTGGGATGATTAGCGTAAATAGAGGGATCAGCATACTGCCATCGTGGGATGATTAGCTTAGATAGAGGGATCAGCGTAGTGCCATCGTGGGATGATTAGCGTAGATAGAGGTATCAGCGAAGTGCCATCGTGGGATGATTAGTGTAGATAGAGGGATCAGCGTAGTGCCATCGTGGGATGATTAGTGTAGATAGAGGGATCAGCATAATGCCATCGTGGGATGATTAGTGTAGATAGAGGTATCAGCGTAGTGCTATCGTGGGATGATTAGTGTAGATAGAGGGATCAGCGTAGTGCTATCGTGGGATGATTAGTGTAGATAGAGGGATCAGCGTAGTGCCATCGTGGGATGATTAGTGTAGATAGAGGGATCAGCGTAGTGCCATCGTGGGATGATTAGTGTAGATAGAGGGATCAGCGTAATGCCAACGTGGGATGATTAGTGTAGATAGAGGTATCAGCGTAGTGCCATCGTGGGATGATTAGTGTATATAGAGGGATCAGCGTAGTGCCATCGTGGGATGATTAGTGTAGATAGTGGGATCAGCGTAGTGCTATCGTGGGATGATCAGCGTAGTGCTATCGTGGGATGATTAGTGTAGATAGAGTGATCAGCGTAGTGCTATCGTGGGATGATAAGTGTAGATAGAGGGATCATAGTAGTGCTATCGTGGGATGATTAGCGTAGATAGAGGGATCAGCGTAGTGCTATCGTGGGATGATTAGCGTAGATAGAGGGATCGGCGTAGTGCTATCGTGGGATGATTAGCGTAGATAGAGGGATCGGCGTAGTGCTATCGTGGGATGATTAGCGTAGATAGAGGGATCGGCGTAGTGCCGTCGTGGGATGATTAGCGTAGATAGAGGGATCGGCGTAGTGCCATCGAGGGATGATTAGTGTAGATAGAGGTAGCGGCGTAGTGCCATCGTGGGATGATTAGTGTAGATAGAGGTATTGGCGTAGTGCTATCGTGGGATGATTAGTGTAGATAGAGGTATCGGCGTAGTGCCATCGTGGGATGATTAGTGTAGATAGAGGGATCGGCGTAGTGCCATCGTGGGATGATTAGAGTAGATAGAGGGATCGGCGTAGTGCTATCGTGGGATGATTAGTGTAGATAGAGGTATCAGCGTAGTGCTATCGTGGGATGATTAGTGTAGATAGAGGGATCAGCGTAGTGCTATCGTGGGATGATTAGTGTAGATAGAGGGATCAGCGTAGTGCTATCGTGGGATGATTAGTGTAGATAGAGGGATCAGCGTAGTGCTATCATGGGATGATTAGTGTAGATAGAGGGATCAGCGTAGTGCTATCGTGGGATGATTAGTGTAGATAGAGGGATCAGCGTAGTGCTATCGTGGGATGATTAGTGTAGATAGAGGGATCAGCGTAGTGCCAACGTGGGATGATTAGTGTAGATAGAGGGATCAGCGAAATGCCATCGAGGGATGACTAGTGTAGATAGAGGGATCAGCGTAGTGCCATCGTGGGATTATTAGTGTAGATAGAGGGATCAGCGTAGTGCTATCGTAGGATGATTAGTGTAGATAGAGGGATCAGCGTAGTGCTATCGTGGGATGATTAGTGTAGATAGAGGGATCAGCGTAGTTCTATCGTGGGATGATTAGCGTAAATAGAGGGATCAGCATACTGCCATCGTGGGATGATTAGCGTAGATAGAGGGATCAGCGTAGTGCCATCGTGGGATGATTAGCGTAGATAGAGGTATCAGCGAAGTGCCATCGTGGGATGATTAGTGTAGATAGAGGGATCAGCGTAATGCCATCGTGGGATGATTAGCGTAGATAGAGGGATCAGCGTAGTGCCATCGTGGGATGATTAGTGTAGATAGAGGGATCAGCGTAGTGCTATCGTGGGATGATTAGTGTAGATAGAGGGATCAGCGCAGTGCTATCGTGGGATGATTAGTGTAGATAGAGGGATCAGCGTAATGCCATCGTGGGATGATTAGTGTAGATAGAGGGATCAGCGTAGTGCTATCGTGGGATGATTAGTGTAGATAGAGGGATTAGCGTAGTGCTATCGTGGGATGATTAGTGTAGATAGAGGTATCAGCGTAGTGCCATCGTGTGATGATTAGTGTAGATAGAGTTATCAGCGTAGTGCTATCGTGGGATGATTAGTGTAGATAGAGGTATCAGCGTAGTGCTATCATGGGATGATTAGTGTAGATAGAGGGATCAGCGTAGTGCTATCGTGGGATGATTAGTGTAGATAGAGGGATCAGCGTAGTGCTATCGTGGGATGATTAGTGTAGATAGAGGGATCAGCGTAGTGCCAACGTGGGATTATTAGTGTAGATAGAGGGATCAGCGAAATGCCATCGAGGGATGACTAGTGTAGATAGAGGGATCAGCGTAGTGCCATCGTGGGATTATTAGTGTAGATAGAGGGATCAGCGTAGTGCTATCGTAGGATGATTAGTGTAGATAGAGGGATCAGCGTAGTGCTATCGTGGGATGATTAGTGTAGATAGAGGGATCAGCGTAGTGCTATCGTGGGATGATTAGCGTAAATAGAGGGATCAGCATACTGCCATCGTGGGATGATTAGCGTAGATAGAGGGATCAGCGTAGTGCCATCGTGGGATGATTAGCGTAGATAGAGGTATCAGCGAAGTGCCATCGTGGGATGATTAGTGTAGATAGAGGGATCAGCGTAGTGCCATCGTGGGATGATTAGTGTAGATAGAGGGATCAGCGTAATGCCATCGTGGGATGATTAGCGTAGATAGAGGGATCAGCGTAGTGCCATCGTGGGATGATTAGTGTAGATAGAGGGATCAGCGTAGTGCTATCGTGGGATGATTAGTGTAGATAGAGGGATCAGCGTAGTGCTATCGTGGGATGATTAGTGTAGATAGAGGGATCAGCGCAGTGCTATCGTGGGATGATTAGTGTAGATAGAGGGATCAGCGTAATGCCATCGTGGGATGATTAGTGTAGATAGAGGGATCAGCGTAGTGCTATCGTGGGATGATTAGTGTAGATAGAGGGATTAGCGTAGTGCTATCGTGGGATGATTAGTGTAGATAGAGGTATCAGCGTAGTGCCATCGTGTGATGATTAGTGTAGATAGAGTTATCAGCGTAGTGCTATCGTGGGATGATTAGTGTAGATAGAGGTATCAGCGTAGTGCTATCGTGGGATGATTAGTGTAGATAGAGGGATCAGCGTAGTGCTATCGGGGGATGATTAGTGTAGATAGAGGTATCAGCGTAGTGCCATCGTGGGATGATTAGTGTAGATAGAGGGATCAGCGTAGTGCCATCGTGGGATGATTAGTGTGGATAGAGGGATCAGCGTAGTGCTATCGTGGGATGATTAGTGTAGATAGAGGGATCAGCGTAGTGCTATCGTGGGATGATTAGTGTAGATAGAGGGATCAGCGTAGTGCCAACGTGGGATGATTAGTGTAGATAGAGGGATCAGCGAAATGCCATCGTGGGATGATTAGCGTAGATAGAGGTATCAGCGTAGTGCCATCGTGGGATGGTTAGCGTAGATAGAGGGATCAGCGTAGTGCTATCGTGGGATTAGCGTAGATAGAGGGATCAGCGTAATGCTATCGTGGGATGATTAGCGTAGATAGAGGGATCAGCGTAGTGCTATCGTGGGATGATTAGCGTAAATAGAGGGATCAGCGTACTGCTATCGTGGGATGATTAGCGTAGATAGAGGGATCAGCGTAGTGCCATCGTGGGATGATTAGTGTAGATAGAGGGATCAGCGTAGTGCCATCGTGGGATGATTAGTGTAGATAGAGGGATCAGCGTAGTGCCATCGTGGGATGATTAGTGTAGATAGAGGGATCAGCGTAATGCCAACGTGGGAGGATTAGTGTAGATAGAGGTATCAGCGTAGTGCTATCGTGGGATGATTAGTGTAGATAGAGGGATCAGCGTAGTGCTATCGTGGATTATTAGTGTAGATAGAGGGATCAGCGTAGTGCTATCGTGGGATGATTAGTGTAGATAGAGGGATCAGCGTAGTGCTATCGTGGGATGATTAGTGTAGATAGAGGGATCAGCGTAGTGCTATCGTGGGTTGATTAGTTTAGATAGAGGTGTCAGCGCAGTGCTATCGTGGGATGATTAGTGTAGATAGAGGGATCAGCGTAGTGCTATCGTGGGATGATTAGTGTAGATAGAGGGATCAGCGTAGTGCTATCGTGGGATGATTAGTGTAGATAGAGGGATCAGTGTAGTGCTATCCTGGGATGATTAGTGTAGATAGAGGGATCAGCGTAGTGCCATCGTGGGATGATTAGTGTAGATAGAAGTATCAGCGTAGTGCCATCGTGGGATGATTAGTTTAGATTGAGGGATCAGAGTAATGCCATCGTGGGATGATTAGTGTAGATAGAGGGATCAGCGTAGTGCCATCGTGGGATGATTAGTGTAGATAGAGGGATCAGCGTAGTGCCATCGTGGGATGATTAGTGTAGATAGAGGGATGAGCATAGTGCTATCGTGGGATGATTAGTGTAGATAGAGGGATTAGCGAAGTGCCATCGTGTGATGATTAGTGTAGATAGAGGCATCAGCGTAGTGCTATCGTGGGATGATTAGTGTAGATAGAGGTATCAGCGTAGTGCTATCGTGGGATGATTAGTGTAGATAGAGGGATCAGCATAATGCTATCGTGGGATGATTAGTGTAGATAGAGGTATAAGCGTAGTGCCATCGTGGGATGATTAGTGTAGACAGAGGGATCAGCGTAGTGCCATCGTGGGATGATTAGTGTAGATAGAGGGATCAGCGTAGTGCTATCGTGGGATGATTATTGTAGATAGAGGGATCAGCGTAGTGCTATCGTGGGATGATTAGTGTAGATAGAGGGATCAGCGTAGTGCCAACGTGGGATGATTAGTGTAGATAGAGGGATCAGCGAAATGCCTTCGTGGGATGATTAGTGTAGATAGAGGGATCTGCGTAGTGCCATCGTGGGAGGATTAGTGTAGATAGAGGGATCAGCGTAGAGCTAACGTGGGATGATTAGTGTAGATAGAGGGATCAGCGTAGTGCTATCGTGGGATTATTAGTGTAGATAGAGGGATCAGCGTAGTGCTATCGTGGGATGATTAGTGTAAATAGAGGGATCAGCGTAGTGCTATCGTGGGATGATTAGTGTAGATAGAGGGATCAGCGTAATGCTATCGTGGGATGATTAGTGTAGATAGAGGGATCAGCATAGTGCCATCGTGGGATGATTAGTGTAGATAGAGGGATCAGCGTAGTGCCAACGTGGGATGATTAGTGTAGATAGAGGGATCAGCGAAATGCCATCGTGGGATGATTAGTGTAGATAGAGGTATCAGCATAGTGCCATCGTGTGATGATTACTGTAGATAGAGGTATCAGCGTAGTGCTATCGTGTGATGATTAGTGTAGATAGAGGGATCAGCATAGTGCTATCGTGGGATGATTAGTGTAGATAGAGGTATCAGCGTAGTGCTATCGTGCGATGATTAGTGTAGATAGAGTGATCAGCGTAGTGCCATCGTGGGATGATTAGTGTAGATAGTGGGATCAGCGTAGTGCTATCGTGGGATGATCAGCGTAGTGCTATCGTGGGATGATTAATGTAGATAGAGTGATCAGCGTAGTGCTATCGTGGGATGATAAGTGTAGATAGAGGGATCATAGTAGTGCTATCGTGGGATGATTAGCGTAGATAGAGGGATCAGCGTAGTGCTATCGTGGGATGATTAGTGTAGATAGAGGGATCAGCGTAGTGCTATCGTGGGATGATTAGTGTAGATAGAGGGATCAGCGCAGTGCTATCGTGGGATGATTAGTGTAGATAGAGGGATCAGCGTAATGCCATCGTGGGATGATTAGTGTAGATAGAGGGATCAGCGTAGTGCTATCGTGGGATGATTAGTGTAGATAGAGGGATTAGCGTAGTGCCATCGTGGGATGATTAGTGTAGATAGAGGTATCAGCGTAGTGCCATCGTGTGATGATTAGTGTAGATAGAGTTATCAGCGTAGTGCTATCGTGGGATGATTAGTGTAGATAGAGGTATCAGCGTAGTGCTATCGTGGGATGATTAGTGTAGATAGAGGGATCAGCGTAGTGCTATCGGGGGATGATTAGTGTAGATAGAGGTATCAGCGTAGTGCCATCGTGGGATGATTAGTGTAGATAGAGGGATCAGCGTAGTGCCATTGTGGGATGATTAGTGTGGATAGAGGGATCAGCGTAGTGCTATCGTGGGATGATTAGTATAGATAGAGGGATCAGCGTAGTGCTATCGTGGGATGATTAGTGTAGATAGAGGGATCAGCGTAGTGCCAACGTGGGATGATTAGTGTAGATAGAGGGATCAGCGAAATGCCATCGTGGGATGATTAGTGTAGATAGAGGTATCAGCGTAGTGCCATCGTGGGATGATTAGCGTAGATAGAGGGATCAGCGTAGTGCTATCGTGGGATGATTAGCGTAGATAGAGGGACCAGCGTAGTGCTATCGTGGGATGATTAGCGTAAATAGAGGGATCAGCGTACTGCTATCGTGGGATGATTAGCGTAGATAGAGGGATCAGCGTAGTGCCATCGTGGGATGATTAGTGTAGATAGAGGGATCAGCGTAGTGCCATCATGGGATGATTAGTGTAGATAGAGGGATCAGCGTAGTGCCATCGTGGGATGATTAGTGTAGATAGAGGGATCAGCGTAATGCCATCGTGGGATGATTAGTGTAGATAGAGGTATCAGCGTAGTGCTATCGTGGGATGATTAGTGTAGATAGAGGGATCAGCGTAGTGCTATCGTGGATTATTAGTGTAGATAGAGGGATCAGCGTAGTGCTATCGTGGGATGATTAGTGTAGATAGAGGGATCAGCGTAGTGCTATCGTGGGATGATTAGTGTAGATAGAGGGATCAGCGTAGTGCTATCGTGGGTTGATTAGTGTAGATAGAGGTGTCAGCGCAGTGCTATCGTGGGATGATTAGTGTAGATAGAGAGATCAGCGTAGTGCTATCGTGGGATGATTAGTGTAGATAGAGGGATCAGCGTAGTGCTATCGTGGGATGATTAGTGTAGATAGAGGGATCAGTGTAGTGCTATCCTGGGATGATTAGTGTAGATAGAGGGATCAGCGTAGTGCCATCGTGGGATGATTAGTGTAGATAGAAGTATCAGCGTAGTGCCATCGTGGGATGATTAGTTTAGATTGAGGGATCAGAGTAATGCCATCGTGGGATGATTAGTGTAGATAGAGGGATCAGCGTAGTGCCATCGTGGGATGATTAGTGTAGATAGAGGGATCAGCGTAGTGCCATCGTGGGATGATTAGTGTAGATAGAGGGATGAGCGTAGTGCTATCGTGGGATGATTAGTGTAGATAGAGGGATTAGCGAAGTGCCATCGTGTGATGATTAGTGTAGATAGAGGCATCAGCGTAGTGCTATCGTGGGATGATTAGTGTAGATAGAGGTATCAGCGTAGTGCTATCGTGGGATGATTAGTGTAGATAGAGGGATCAGCGTAATGCTATCGTGGGATGATTAGTGTAGATAGAGGTATAAGCGTAGTGCCATCGTGGGGTGATTAGTGTAGACAGAGGGATCAGCGTAGTGCCATCGTGGGATGATTAGTGTAGATAGAGGGATCAGCGTAGTGCTATCGTGGGATGATTAGTGTAGATAGAGGGATCAGCGTAGTGCTATCGTGGGATGATTATTGTAGATAGAGGGATCAGCGTAGTGCTATCGTGGGATGATTAGTGTAGACAGAGGGATCAGCGTAGTGCCAACGTGGGATGATTAGTGTAGATAGAGGGATCAGCGAAATGTCATCGTGGGATGATTAGTGTAGATAGAGGTATCAGCGTAGTGCCATCGTGTGATGATTACTGTAGATAGAGGTATCAGCGTAGTGCTATCGTGGGATGATTAGTGTAGATAGAGGGATCAGCATAGTGCTATCGTGGGATGATTAGTGTAGATAGAGGTATCAGCGTAGTGCTATCGTGGGATGATTAGTGTAGATAGAGGGATCAGCGTAGTGCCATCGTGGGATGATTAGTGTAGATAGTGGGATCAGCGTAGTGCTATCGTGGGATGATCAGCGTAGTGCTATCGTGGGATGATTAGTGTAGATAGAGTGATCAGCGTAGTGCTATCGTGGGATGATAAGTGTAGATAGAGGGATCATAGTAGTGCTATCGTGGGATGATTAGCGTAGATAGAGGGATCAGCGTAGTGCTATCGTGGGATGATTAGCGTAGATAGAGGGATCGGCGTAGTGCTATCGTGGGATGATTAGCGTAGATAGAGGGATCGGCGTAGTGCTATCGTGGGATGATTAGTGTAGATAGAGGGATCGGCGTAGTGCTATCGTGGGATGATTAGCGTAGATAGAGGGAGCGGCGTAGTGCCATCGAGGGATGATTAGTGTAGATAGAGGTAGCGGCGTAGTGCCATCGTGGGATGATTAGTGTAGATAGAGGTATCGGCGTAGTGCTATCGTGGGATGATTAGTGTAGATAGAGGTATCGGCGTAGTGCCATCGTGGGATGATTAGTGTAGATAGAGGGATCGGCGTAGTGCCATCGTGGGATGATTAGTGTAGATAGAGGGATCGGCGTAGTGCCATCGTGGATGATTAGTGTAGATAGAGGTATCGGCGTAGTGCTATCGTGGGATGATTAGTGTAGATAGAGGTATCGGCGTAGTGCTATCGTGGGATGATTAGTGTAGATAGAGGGATCGGCGTACTGCTATCGTGGGATGATTAGTGTAGATAGAGGGATCAGCGTAGTGCTATCGTGGGATAATTAGTGTAGATAGAGGGATCAGCGTAGTGCTATCATGGGATGATTAGTGTAGATAGAGGGATCAGCGTAGTGCTATCGTGGGATGATTAGTGTAGATAGAGGGATCAGCGTAGTGCTATCGTGGGATGATTAGTGTAGATAGAGGGATCAGCGTAGTGCCAACGTGGGATGATTAGTGTATATAGAGGGATCAGCGTAGTGCCATCGTGGGATGATTAGTGTAGATAGAGGGATCAGCGTAATGCCATCGTGGGATGATTAGTGTAGATAGAGGTATCAGCGTAGTGCTATCGTGGGATGATTAGTGTAGATAGAGGGATCAGCGTAGTGCTATCGTGGATTATTAGTGTAGATAGAGGGATCAGCGTAGTGCTATCGTGGGATGATTAGTGTAGATAGAGGGATCAGCGTAGTGCTATCGTGGGATGATTAGTGTAGATAGAGGGATCAGCGTAGTGCTATCGTGGGTTGATTAGTGTAGATAGAGGTGTCAGCGCAGTGCTATCGTGGGATGATTAGTGTAGATAGAGAGATCAGCGTAGTGCTATCGTGGGATGATTAGTGTAGATAGAGGGATCAGCGTAGTGCTATCGTGGGATGATTAGTGTAGATAGAGGGATCAGTGTAGTGCTATCCTGGGATGATTAGTGTAGATAGAGGGATCAGCGTAGTGCCATCGTGGGATGATTAGTGTAGATAGAAGTATCAGCGTAGTGCCATCGTGGGATGATTAGTTTAGATTGAGGGATCAGAGTAATGCCATCGTGGGATGATTAGTGTAGATAGAGGGATCAGCGTAGTGCCATCGTGGGATGATTAGTGTAGATAGAGGGATCAGCGTAGTGCCATCGTGGGATGATTAGTGTAGATAGAGGGATGAGCGTAGTGCTATCGTGGGATGATTAGTGTAGATAGAGGGATTAGCGAAGTGCCATCGTGTGATGATTAGTGTAGATAGAGGCATCAGCGTAGTGCTATCGTGGGATGATTAGTGTAGATAGAGGTATCAGCGTAGTGCTATCGTGGGATGATTAGTGTAGATAGAGGGATCAGCGTAATGCTATCGTGGGATGATTAGTGTAGATAGAGGTATACGCGTAGTGCCATCGTGGGGTGATTAGTGTAGACAGAGGGATCAGCGTAGTGCCATCGTGGGATGATTAGTGTAGATAGAGGGATCAGCGTAGTGCTATCGTGGGATGATTAGTGTAGATAGAGGGATCAGCGTAGTGCTATCGTGGGATGATTATTGTAGATAGAGGGATCAGCGTAGTGCTATCGTGGGATGATTAGTGTAGACAGAGGGATCAGCGTAGTGCCAACGTGGGATGATTAGTGTAGATAGAGGGATCAGCGAAATGTCATCGTGGGATGATTAGTGTAGATAGAGGTATCAGCGTAGTGCCATCGTGTGATGATTACTGTAGATAGAGGTATCAGCGTAGTGCTATCGTGGGATGATTAGTGTAGATAGAGGGATCAGCATAGTGCTATCGTGGGATGATTAGTGTAGATATAGGTATCAGCGTAGTGCTATCGTGGGATGATTAGTGTAGATAGAGGGATCAGCGTAGTGCCATCGTGGGATGATTAGTGTAGATAGTGGGATCAGCGTAGTGCTATCGTGGGATGATCAGCGTAGTGCTATCGTGGGAAGATTAGTGTAGATAGAGTGATCAGCGTAGTGCTATCGTGGGATGATAAGCTATCGTGGGATGATTAGTGTAGATAGAGCGATCAGCGTAGTGCCATCGTGGGATGATTAGTGTAGATAGTGGGATCAGCGTAGTGCTATCGTGGGATGATCAGCGTAGTGCTATCGTGGGATGATTAGTGTAGATAGAGTGATCAGCGTAGTGCTATCGTGGGATGATAAGTGTAGATAGAGGGATCATAGTAGTGCTATCGTGGGATGATTAGCGTAGATAGAGGGATCAGCGTAGTGCTATCGTGGGATGATTAGCGTAGATAGAGGGATCGGCGTAGTGCTATCGTGGGATGATTAGCGTAGATAGAGGGATCGGCGTAGTGCTATCGTGGGATGATTAGCGTAGATAGAGGGATCGGCGTAGTGCTATCGTGGGATGATTAGCGTAGATAGAGGGATCGGCGTAGTGCCATCGAGGGATGATTAGTGTAGATAGAGGTAGCGGAGTAGTGCCATCGTGGGATGATTAGTGTAGATAGAGGTATCGGCGTAGTGCTATCGTGGGATGATTAGTGTAGATAGAGGTATCGGCGTAGTGCCATCGTGGGATGATTAGTGTAGATAGAGGGATCGGCGTAGTGCCATCGTGGGATGATTAGTGTAGATAGAGGGATCGGCGTAGTGCCATCGTGGATGATTAGTGTAGATAGAGGTATCGGCGTAGTGCTATCGTGGGATGATTAGTGTAGATAGAGGTATCGGCGTAGTGCTATCGTGGGATGATTAGTGTAGATAGAGGGATCGGCGTACTGCTATCGTGGGATGATTAGTGTAGATAGAGGGATCAGCGTAGTGCTATCGTGGGATAATTAGTGTAGATAGAGGGATCAGCGTAGTGCTATCATGGGATGATTAGTGTAGATAGAGGGATCAGCGTAGTGCTATCGTGGGATGATTAGTGTAGATAGAGGGATCAGCGTAGTGCTATCGTGGGATGATTAGTGTAGATAGAGGGATCAGCGTAGTGCCAACGTGGGATGATTAGTGTAGATAGAGGGATCAGCGAAATGCCATCGAGGGATGACTAGTGTAGATAGAGGGATCAGCGTAGTGCCATCGTGGGATTATTAGTGTAGATAGAGGGATCAGCGTAGTGCTATCGTAGGATGATTAGTGTAGATAGAGGGATCAGTGTAGTGCTATCGTGGGATGATTAGTGTAGATAGAGGGATCAGCGTAGTGCTATCGTGGGATGATTAGCGTAAATAGAGGGATCAGCATACTGCCATCGTGGGATGATTAGCTTAGATAGAGGGATCAGCGTAGTGCCATCGTGGGATGATTAGCGTAGATAGAGGTATCAGCGAAGTGCCATCGTGGGATGATTAGTGTAGATAGAGGGATCAGCGTAGTGCCATCGTGGGATGATTAGTGTAGATAGAGGGATCAGCATAATGCCATCGTGGGATGATTAGTGTAGATAGAGGTATCAGCGTAGTGCTATCGTGGGATGATTAGTGTAGATAGAGGGATCAGCGTAGTGCTATCGTGGGATGATTAGTGTAGATAGAGGGATCAGCGTAGTGCCATCGTGGGATGATTAGTGTATATAGAGGGATCAGCGTAGTGCCATCGTGGGATGATTAGTGTAGATAGAGGGATCAGCGTAATGCCAACGTGGGATGATTAGTGTAGATAGAGGTATCAGCGTAGTGCCATCGTGGGATGATTAGTGTAGATAGAGGGATCAGCGTAGTGCCATCGTGGGATGATTAGTGTAGATAGTGGGATCAGCGTAGTGCTATCGTGGGATGATCAGCGTAGTGCTATCGTGGGATGATTAGTGTAGATAGAGTGATCAGCGTAGTGCTATCGTGGGATGATAAGTGTAGATAGAGGGATCATAGTAGTGCTATCGTGGGATGATTAGCGTAGATAGAGGGATCAGCGTAGTACTATCGTGGGATGATTAGCGTAGATAGAGGGATCGGCGTAGTGCTATCGTGGGATGATTAGCGTAGATAGAGGGATCGGCGTAGTGCTATCGTGGGATGATTAGCGTAGATAGAGGGATCGGCGTAGTGCCGTCGTGGGATGATTAGCGTAGATAGAGGGATCGGCGTAGTGCCATCGAGGGATGATTAGTGTAGATAGAGGTAGAGGCGTAGTGCCATCGTGGGATGATTAGTGTAGATAGAGGTATTGGCGTAGTGCTATCGTGGGATGATTAGTGTAGATAGAGGTATCGGCGTAGTGCCATCGTGGGATGATTAGTGTAGATAGAGGGATCGGCGTAGTGCCATCGTGGGATGATTAGTGTAGATAGAGGGATCGGCGTAGTGCCATCGTGGATGATTAGTGTAGATAGAGGTATCGGCGTAGTGCTATCTTGGGATGATTAGTGTAGATAGAGGTATCGGCGTAGTGCTATCGTGGGATGATTAGTGTAGATAGAGGGATCAGCGTAGTGCTATCGTGGGATGATTAGTGTAGATAGAGGGATCAGCGTAGTGCTATCGTGGGATGATTAGTGTAGATAGAGGGATCAGCGTAGTGCTATCATGGGATGATTAGTGTAGATAGAGGGATCAGCGTAGTGCTATCGTGGGATGATTAGTGTAGATAGAGGGATCAGCGTAGTGCTATCGTGGGATGATTAGTGTAGATAGAGGGATCAGCGTAGTGCCAACGTGGGATGATTAGTGTAGATAGAGGGATCAGCGAAATGCCATCGAGGGATGACTAGTGTAGATAGAGGGATCAGCGTAGTGCCATCGTGGGATTATTAGTGTAGATAGAGGGATCAGCGTAGAGCTATCGTAGGATGATTAGTGTAGATAGAGGGATCAGCGTAGTGCTATCGTGGGATGATTAGTGTAGATAGAGGGATCAGCGTAGTGCTATCGTGGGATGATTAGCGTAAATAGAGGGATCAGCGTACTGCCATCGTGGGATGATTAGCGTAGATAGAGGGATCAGCGTAGTGCCATCGTGGGATGATTAGCGTAGATAGAGGTATCAGCGAAGTGCCATCGTGGGATGATTAGTGTAGATAGAGGGATCAGCGTAGTGCCATCGTGGGATGATTAGTGTAGATAGAGGGATCAGCGTAATGCCATCGTGGGATGATTAGCGTAGATAGAGGTATCAGCGTAGTGCCATCGTGGGATGATTAGTGTAGATAGAGGGATCAGCGTAGTGCTATCGTGGGATGATTAGTGTAGATAGAGGGATCAGCGTAGTGCTATCGTGGGATGATTAGCGTAGATAGAGGGATCAGCGTAGTGCTATCGTGGGATGATTAGCGTAAATAGAGGGATCAGCGTACTGCCATCGTGGGATGATTAGCGTAGATAGAGGGATCAGCGTAGTGCCATCGTGGGATGATTAGCGTAGATAGAGGTATCAGCGAAGTGCCATCGTGGGATGATTAGTGTAGATAGAGGGATCAGCGTAGTGCCATCGTGGGATGATTAGTGTAGATAGAGGGATCAGCGTAATGCCATCGTGGGATGATTAGCGTAGATAGAGGTATCAGCGTAGTGCCATCGTGGGATGATTAGTGTAGATAGAGGGATCAGCGTAGTGCTATCGTGGGATGATTAGTGTAGATAGAGGGATCAGCGTAGTGCTATCGTGGGATGATTAGTGTAGATAGAGGGATCAGCGTAATGCCATCGTGGGATGATTAGTGTAGATAGAGGGATCAGCGTAGTGCTATCGTGGGATGATTAGTGTAGATAGAGGGATTAGCGTAGTGCTATCGTGGGATGATTAGTGTAGATAGAGGTATCAGCGTAGTGCCATCGTGTGATGATTAGTGTAGATAGAGTTATCAGCGTAGTGCTATCGTGGGATGATTAGTGTAGATAGAGGTATCAGCGTAGTGCTATCGTGGGATGATTAGTGTAGATAGAGGGATCAGCGTAGTGCTATCGGGGGATGATTAGTGTAGATAGAGGTATCAGCGTAGTGCCATCGTGGGATGATTAGTGTAGATAGAGGGATCAGCGTAGTGCCATCGTGGGATGATTAGTGTGGATAGAGGGATCAGCGTAGTGCTATCGTGGGATGATTAGTGTAGATAGAGGGATCAGCGTAGTGCTATCGTGGGATGATTAGTGTAGATAGAGGGATCAGCGTAGTGCCAACGTGGGATGATTAGTGTAGATAGAGGGATCAGCGAAATGCCATCGTGGGATGATTAGTGTAGATAGAGGTATCAGTGTAGTGCCATCGTGGGATGATTAGCGTAGATAGAGGGATCAGCGTAGTGCTATCGTGGGATGATTAGCGTAGATAGAGGGATCAGCGTAGTGCTATCGTGGGATGATTAGCGTAGATAGAGGGATCAGCGTAGTGCTATCGTGGGATGATTAGCGTAAATAGAGGGATCAGCGTACTGCTATCGTGGGATGATTAGCGTAGATAGAGGGATCAGCGTAGTGCCATCGTGGGATGATTAGTGTAGATAGAGGGATCAGCGTAGTGCCATCGTGGGATGATTAGTGTAGATAGAGGGATCAGCGTAGTGCCATCGTGGGATGATTAGTGTAGATAGAGGGATCAGCGTAATGCCAACGTGGGATGATTAGTGTAGATAGAGGTATCAGCGTAGTGCTATCGTGGGATGATTAGTGTAGATAGAGGGATCAGCGTAGTGCTATCGTGGATTATTAGTGTAGATAGAGGGATCAGCGTAGTGCTATCGTGGGATGATTAGTGTAGATAGAGGGATCAGCGTAGTGCTATCGTGGGATGATTAGTGTAGATAGAGGGATCAGCGTAGTGCTATCGTGGGTTGATTAGTTTAGATAGAGGTGTCAGCGCAGTGCTATCGTGGGATGATTAGTGTAGATAGAGGGATCAGCGTAGTGCTATCGTGGGATGATTAGTGTAGATAGAGGGATCAGCGTAGTGCTATCGTGGGATGATTAGTGTAGATAGAGGGATCAGTGTAGTGCTATCCTGGGATGATTAGTGTAGATAGAGGGATCAGCGTAGTGCCATCGTGGGATGATTAGTGTAGATAGAAGTATCAGCGTAGTGCCCATCGTGGGATGATTAGTTTAGATTGAGGGATCAGAGTAATGCCATCGTGGGATGATTAGTGTAGATAGAGGGATCAGCGTAGTGCCATCGTGGGATGATTAGTGTAGATAGAGGGATCAGCGTAGTGCCATCGTGGGATGATTAGTGTAGATAGAGGGATGAGCATAGTGCTATCGTGGGATGATTAGTGTAGATAGAGGGATTAGCGAAGTGCCATCGTGTGATGATTAGTGTAGATAGAGGCATCAGCGTAGTGCTATCGTGGGATGATTAGTGTAGATAGAGGTATCAGCGTAGTGCTATCGTGGGATGATTAGTGTAGATAGAGGGATCAGCGTAATGCTATCGTGGGATGATTAGTGTAGATAGAGGGATCAGCGTAATGCTATCGTGGGATGATTAGTGTAGATAGAGGTAAAAGCGTAGTGCCATCGTGGGATGATTAGTGTAGACAGAGGGATCAGCGTAGTGCCATCGTGGGATGATTAGTGTAGATAGAGGGATCAGCGTAGTGCTATCGTGGGATGATTATTGTAGATAGAGGGATCAGCGTAGTGCTATCGTGGGATGATTAGTGTAGATAGAGGGATCAGCGTAGTGCCAACGTGGGATGATTAGTGTAGATAGAGGGATCAGCGAAATGCCATCGTGGGATGATTAGTGTAGATAGAGGGATCTGCGTAGTGCCATCGTGGGAGGATTAGTGTAGATAGAGGGATCAGCGTAGAGCTAACGTGGGATGATTAGTGTAGATAGAGGGATCAGCGTAGTGCTATCGTGGGATTATTAGTGTAGATAGAGGGATCAGCGTAGTGCTATCGTGGGATGATTAGTGTAAATAGAGGGATCAGCGTAGTGCTATCGTGGGATGATTAGTGTAGATAGAGGGATCAGCGTAATGCTATCGTGGGATGATTAGTGTAGAGAGAGGGATCAGCGTAGTGCCATCGTGGGATGATTAGTGTTGATAGAGGGATCAGCGTAGTGCCATCGTGGGATGATTAGTGTAGATAGAGGGATCAGCGTAGTGCCAACGTGGGATGATTAGTGTAGATAGTGGGATCAGCGAAATGCCATCGTGGGATGATTAGTGTAGATAGAGGTATCAGCGTAGTGCCATCGTGTGATGATTACTGTAGATAGAGGTATCAGCGTAGTGCTATCGTGGGATGATTAGTGTAGATAGAGGGATCAGCATAGTGCTATCGTGGGATGATTAGTGTAGATAGAGGTATCAGCGTAGTGCTATCGTGCGATGATTAGTGTAGATAGAGGGATCAGCGTAGTGCCATCGTGGGATGATTAGTGTAGATAGTGGGATCAGCGTAGTGCTATCGTGGGATGATCAGCGTAGTGCTATCGTGGGATGATTAGTGTAGATAGAGTGATCAGCGTAGTGCTATCGTGGGATGATAAGTGTAGATAGAGGGATCATAGTAGTGCTATCGTGGGATGATTAGCGTAGATAGAGGGATCAGCGTAGTGCTATCGTGGGATGATTAGCGTAGATAGAGGGATCGGCGTAGTGCTATCGTGGGATGATTAGCGTAGACAGAGGGATCGGCGTAGTGCTATCGTGGGATGATTAGCGTAGATAGAGGGATCGGCGTAGTGCTATCGTGGGATGATTAGCGTAGATAGAGGGATCGCCGTAGTGCTATCGAGGGATGATTAGTGTAGATAGAGGTAGCGGCGTAGTGCCATCGTGGGATGATTAGTGTAGATAGAGGTATCGGCGTAGTGCTATCGTGGGATGATTAGTGTAGATAGAGGTATCGGCGTAGTGCCATCGTGGGATGATTAGTGTAGATAGAGGGATCGGCGTAGTGCCATCGTGGGATGATTAGTGTAGATAGAGGGATCGGCGTAGTGCCATCGTGGGGGATGATTAGTGTAGATAGAGGGATCGGCGTAGTGCCATCGTGGATGATTAGTGTAGATAGAGGTATCGGCGTAGTGCTATCGTGGGATGATTAGTGTAGATAGAGGTATCAGCGTAGTGCTATCGTGGGATGATTAGTGTAGATAGAGGGATCAGCGTAGTGCTATCGTGGGATGATTAGTGTAGATAGAGGGATCAGCGTAGTGCTATCGTGGGATGATTAGTGTAGATAGAGGGATCAGCGTAGTGCTATCATGGGATGATTAGTGTAGATAGAGGGATCAGCGTAGTGCTATCGTGGGATGATTAGTGTAGATAGAGGGATCAGCGTAGTGCTATCGTGGGATGATTAGTGTAGATAGAGGGATCAGCGTAGTGCCAACGTGGGATGATTAGTGTAGATAGAGGGATCAGCGTAGTGCTATCGTGGGATGATTAGTGTAGATAGAGGGATCAGCGTAGTGCCATCGTGGGATGATTAGTGTAGATAGAGGTATCAGCGTAGTGCCATCGTGGGATGATTAGTGTAGATAGAGGGATCAGCGTAGTGCCATCGTGGGATGATTAGTGTGGATAGAGGGATCAGCGTAGTGCTATCGTGGGATGATTAGTGTAGATAGAGGGATCAGCGTAGTGCTATCGTGGGATGATTAGTGTAGATAGAGGGATCAGCGTAGCGCCAACGTGGGATGATTAGTGTAGATAGAGGGATCAGCGAAATGCCATCGTGGGATGATTAGTGTAGATAGAGGTATCAGCGTAGTGCCATCGTGGGATGATTAGCGTAGATAGAGGGATCAGCGTAGTGCTATCGTGGGATGATTAGCGTAGATAGAGGGATCTGCGTAGTGCTATCGTGGGATGATTAGCGTAGATAGAGGGATCAGCGTAGTGCTATCGTGGGATGATTAGCGTAAATAGAGGGATCAGCGTACTGCTATCGTGGGATGATTAGCGTAGATAGAGGGATCAGCGTCGTGCCATCGTGGGATGATTAGTGTAGATAGAGGGATCAGCGTAGTGCCATCGTGGGATGATTAGAGTAGATAGAGGGATCAGCGTAGTGTCATCGTGGGATGATTAGTGTAGATAGAGGGATCAGCGTAATGCCAACGTGGGATGACTAGTGTAGATAGAGGTATCAGCGTAGTGCTATCGTGGGATGATTAGTGTAGATAGAGGGATCAGCGTAGTGCTATCGTGGATTATTAGTGTAGATAGAGGGATCAGCGTAGTGCTATCGTGGGATGATTAGTGTAGATAGAGGGATCAGCGTAGTGCTATCGTGGGATGATTAGTGTAGATAGAGGGATCAGCGTAGTGCTATCGTGGATTGATTTGTGTAGATAGAGGTGTCAGCGCAGTGCTATCGTGGGATGATTAGTGTAGATAGAGGGATCAGCGCAGTGCTATCGTGGGATGATTAGTGTAGATAGAGGGATCAGCGTAGTGCTATCGTGGGATGATTAGTGTAGATAGAGGGATCAGTGTAGTGCTATCCTGGGATGATTAGTATAGATAGAGGGATCAGCGTAGTGCCATCGTGGGATGATTAGTGTAGATAGAAGTATCAGCGTAGTGCCATCGTGGGATGATTAGTTTAGATTGAGGGATCAGAGTAATGCCATCGTGGGATGATTAGTGTAGATAGAGGGATCAGCGTAGTGCCATCGTGGGATGATTAGTGTAGATAGAGGGATCAGCGTAGTGCCATCGTGGGATGATTAGTGTAGATAGAGGGATGAGCATAGTGCTATCGTGGGATGATTAGTGTAGATAGAGGGATTAGCGAAGTGCCATCGTGTGATGATTAGTGTAGATAGAGGCATCAGCGTAGTGCTATCGTGGGATGATTAGTGTAGATAGAGGTATCAGCGTAGTGCTATCGTGGGATGATTAGTGTAGATAGAGGGATCAGCGTAATGCTATCGTGGGATGATTAGTGTAGATAGAGGTATAAGCGTACTGCCATCGTGGGATGATTAGTGTAGACAGAGGGATCAGCGTAGTGCCATCGTGGGATGATTAGTGTAGATAGAAGGATCAGCGTAGTGCTATCGTGGGATGATTATTGTAGATAGAGGGATCAGCGTAGTGCTATCGTGGGATGACTAGTGTAGATAGAGGGATCAGCGTAGTGCCAACGTGGGATGATTAGTGTAGATAGAGGGATCAGCGAAATGCCATCGTGGGATGATTAGTGTAGATAGAGGGATCTGCGTAGTGCCATCGTGGGATGATTAGTGTAGATAGAGGGATCAGCGTATTGCTATCGTGGGATGATTAGTGTAGATAGAGGGATCAGCGTAGTGCTATCGTGGGATGATTAGTGTAGATAGAGGGATCAGCGTAGTGCTATCGTGGGATGATTAGTGTAGATAGAGGGATCAGCGTAATGCTATCGTGGGATGATTAGTGTAGATAGAGGGATCAGCGTAGTGCCATCGTGGGATGATTAGTGTTGATAGAGGGATCAGCGTAGTGCCATCGTGGGATGATTAGTGTAGATAGAGGGATCAGCGTAGTGCTATCGTGGGATGATTAGTGTAGATAGAGGGATCAGCGTAGTACTATCGTGGGATGATTAGTGTAGATAGAGGGATCAGCGTAGTGCTATCGTGGGATGATTAGTGTAGATAGAGGGATCAGCGTAGTGCTATCGTGGGATGATTAGTGTAGATAGAGGGATCAGCGTAGTGCCAACGTGGGATGATTAGTGTAGATAGAGGGATCAGCGAAATGCCATCGTGGGATGATTAGTGTAGATAGAGGGATCAGCGTAGTGCCATCGTGGGATGATTAGTGTAGATAGAGGGATCAGCGTAGTGCTATCGTGGGATGATTAGTGTTGATAGAGGGATCAGCGTAGTGCTATCGTGGGATGATTAGTGTAGATAGAGGGATCAGCGTAGTGCTATCGTGGGATGATTAGTGTAGATTGAGGGATTAGCGAAGTGCCATCGTGTGATGATTAGTGTAGATAGAGGCATCAGCGTAGTGCTATCGTGGGATGATTAGTGTAGATAGAGGTATCAGCGTAGTGCTATCGTGGGATGATTAGTGTAGATAGAGGGATCAGCGTAATGCTATCGTGGGATGATTAGTGTAGATAGAGGTATAAGCGTAGTGCCATCGTGGGATGATTAGTGTAGACAGAGGGATCAGCGTAGTGCCATCGTGGGATGATTAGTGTAGATAGAAGGATCAGCGTAGTGCTATCGTGGGATGATTATTGTAGATAGAGGGATCAGCGTAGTGCTATCGTGGGATGACTAGTGTAGATAGAGGGATCAGCGTAGTGCCAACGTGGGATGATTAGTGTAGATAGAGGGATCAGCGAAATGCCATCGTGGGATGATTAGTGTAGATAGAGGGATCTGCGTAGTGCCATCGTGGGAGGATTAGTGTAGATAGAGGGATCAGCGTAGTGCTATCGTGGGATGATTAGTGTAGATAGAGGGATCAGCGTAGTGCTATTGTGGGATTATTAGTGTAGATAGAGGGATCAGCGTAGTGCTATCGTGGGATGATTAGTGTAGATTGACGGATCAGCGTAGTGCTATCGTGGGATGATTAGTGTAGATAGAGGGATCAGCGTAATGCTATCGTGGGATGATTAGTGTAGATAGAGGGATCAGCGTAGTGCCATCGTGGGATGATTAGTGTTGATAGAGGGATCAGCGTAGTGCCATCGTGGGATGATTAGTGTAGATAGAGGTATCAGCGTAGTGCTATCGTGGGATGATTAGTGTAGATAGAGGGATCAGCGTAGTACTATCGTGGGATGATTAGTGTAGATAGAGGGATCAGCGTAGTGCTATCGTGGGATGATTAGTGTAGATAGAGCGATCAGCGTAGTGCTATCGTGGGATGATTAGTGTAGATAGAGGGATCAGCGTAGTGCCAACGTGGGATGATTAGTGTAGATAGAGGGATCAGCGAAATGCCAACGTGGGATGATTTGTGTAGATAGAGGGATCAGCGAAATGCCATCGTGGGATGATTAGTGTAGATAGAGGGATCAGCGTAGTGCCATCGTGGGATGATTAGTGTAGATAGAGGGATCAGCGTAGTGCTATCGTGGGATGATTAGTGTAGATAGAGGGATCAGCGTAGTGCTATCGTGGGATGATTAGTGTAGATAGAGGGATAAGCGTAGTGCTATCGTGGGATGATTAGTGTAAATAGAGGGATCAGCATAGTGGTATCGTGGGATGATTAGTGTAGATAGAGGGATCAGCGTAATGCTATCGTGGGATGATTAGTGTAGATAGAGGGATCAGCGTAATGCTATCGTGGGATGATTAGTGTAGATAGAGGTATCAGCGCAGTGCTATCGTGGGATGATTAGTGTAGAGAGAGGGATCAGCGTAGCTCTATCGTGGGATGATTAGTGTAGATAGAGGTATCAGCGTAGTGCTATCGTGGGATGATTAGTGTAGATAGAGGGATCAGCGTAGTGCTATCGTGGGATGATTAGTGTAGACAGAGGTATCAGCGAAGTGCCATCGTGGGATGATTAGTGTAGATAGAGGTATCAGCGTAGTGCTATCGTGGGATGATTAGTGTAGATAGAGGTATCAGCGTAGTGCCATCGTGGGATGATTAGTGTAGATAGAGGTATCAGCGTAGTGCTATCGTGGGATGATTAGTGTAGATAGAGGGATCAGCGTAGTGCTATCGTGGGATGATTAGTGTAGACAGAGGGATCATCGTAATGCCATCGTGGGATGATCAGTGTAGATAGAGGTATCAGCGTAGTGCTATTGTGGGATGATTAGTGTAGATAGAGGTATCAGCGTAGTGCTATCGTGGGAAGATTATTGTAGATAGAGGGATCAGCGTAGTGCCATCGTGGGATGATTACTGTAGATAGAGGGATCAGCGTAATACCATCGTGGGATGATTAGTGTAGATAGACGGATCAGCGTAGTGCCATCATGGGATGATTAGTGTAGATAGAGGGATCAGCGTAGTGCTATCGTGGGATGATTAGTGTAGATAGATGGGTCAGCGTAGTGCTATCGTGGGATGATTAGTGTAGATAGAGGGATCAGCGTAGTGCTATCGTGGGATGATTAGTGTAGATAGAGGGATCAGCGTAGTGCTATCGTGGGTTGATTATTGTAGATAGAGGTGTCAGGGTAGTGCTATCGTGGGATGATTGGTGTAGATAGAGGGATCAGCGTAGTGCTATCGTGGGATGATTATTGTAGATAGAGGTATCAGCGTAGTGCCATCGTGGGATGATTAGTGTAGAAAGAGGTATCAGCGTAGTGCTATCGTGGGATGATAAGTGTAGATAGAGGGATCAGCGTAATGCCATCGTGGGATGATTAGTGTAGATAGAGGTATCAGCGTAATGCCATCGTGGGATGATTAGTGTAGAAAGAGGGACCAGCGTAGTGCTATCGTGGGATGATTAGTGTAGATAGAGGGATCAGCGTAATGCCATCGTGGGATGATTAGTGAAGATAGAGGGATCAGCGTAGTGCTATCGTGGGATGATTAGTGTAGATAGAGGGATCAGCGTAGTGCTATCGTGGGATGATTAGTGTAGCTAGAGGTATCAGCGTAGTGCCATCGTGTGATGATTAGTGTAGATAGAGGTATCAGTGTAGTGCTATCGTGGGATGATTAGTGTAGATAGAGGTATCAGCGTAGTGCTATCGTGGGATGATTAGTGTAGATAGAGTGATCAGCGTAATGCCATCGTGGGATGACAAGTGTAGATAGAGGGATCAGCGTAGTGCTATCGTGGGATGATTAGTGTAGATAGAGGTATCAGCGTAGTGCCATCGTGTGATGATTATTGTAGATAGAGGTATCAGCGTAGTGCTATCGTGGGATGATTAGTGTAGATAGAGGTATCAGCGTAGTGCTATCGTGGGATGATTAGTGTAGATAGAGGGATTAGCGTAGTGCGTCCGTGGGATGATTAGTGTAGATAGAGGTATCAGCGTAGTGCCATCGTGTGATGATTAGTGTAGATAGAGGTATCAGCGTAGTGCTATCGTGGGATGATTAGTGTAGATAGAGGGATCAGCATAGTGCTATCATGGGATGATTAGTGTAGATAGAGGTATCAGCGTAGTGCTATCGTGGGATGATTAGCGTAGATAGAGGGATCAGCGTAGTGCCATCGTGGGATGATTAGTGTAGATAGAGGGATCAGCGTAGTGCTATCATGGGATGATCAGCGTAGTGCTATCGTGGGATGATTAGTGTAGATAGAGTGATCAGCGTAGTGCCAACGTGGGATGATTAGTGTAGATAGAGGGATCAGCGTAATGCCATCATGGGATGATTAGTGTAGATAGAGGGATCAGCGCAGTGCCATCGTGAGATGATTAGTGTAGATAGAGGGATCAGCGTAGTGCTATCGTGGGATGATAAATGTAGATAGAGGGATCAGCGTAGTGCTATCGTGGGATGATTAGTGTAGATAGAGGGATCAGCGTAGTGCTATCGTGGGATGATTAGTGTAGATAGAGGGATCAGCGTAATGCTATCGTGGGATGATTAGTGTAGATAGAGGGATCAGCGTAATGCTATCGTGGGATGATTAGTGTAGATAGAGGTATCAGCGTAGTGCTATCGTGGGATGATTAGTGTAGATAGAGGGATCAGCGTAGTGCTATCGTGGGATGATTAGTGTAGATAGAGGTATCAGCGTAGTGCTATCGTGGGATGATTAGTGTAGATAGAGGGATCAGCGTAGTGCTATCGTGGGATGATTAGTGTAGATAGAGGGATCAGCGTAGTGCCATCGTGGGATGATTAGTGTAGATAGAGGGATCAGCGTAGTACCATCGTGGGATGATTAGTGTAGATAGAGGGATCAGCGTAGTGCTATCGTGGGATGATTAGTGTAGATAGAGGGATCAGCGTAGTCCCATCGTGGGATGATTAGTGTAGATAGAGGGATCAGCGTAGTGCTATCGTGGGATGATTAGTGAAGATAGAGGGATCAGCGTAATGACATCGTGGGATGACTAGTGTAGATAGAGGGATCAGCGTAGTGCTATCGTGGGATGATTAGTGTAGATAGAGGTATCAGCGTAGTGCCATCGTGTGATGATTAGTGTAGATAGAGGTATCAGCGTAGTGCTATCGTGGGATGATTAGTGTAGATAGAGGTATCAGCGTAGTGCTATCGTGGGATGATTAGTGTAGATAGAGGGATTAGCGTAGTGCGTCCGTGGGATGATTAGTGTAGATAGAGGTATCAGCGTAGTGCCATCGTGTGATGATTAGTGTAGATAGAGGTATCAGCGTAGTGCTATCGTGGGATGATTAGTGTAGATAGAGGGATCAGCATAGTGCTATCATGGGATGATTAGTGTAGAAGGAGGTATCAGCGTAGTGCTATCGTGGGATGATTAGTGTAGATAGAGAGATCAGCGTAGTGCCATCATGGGATGATTAGTGTAGATAGAGGGATCAGCGTAGTGCTATCGTGGGATGATCAGCGTAGTGCTATCGTGGGATGATAAGTGTAGATAGAGGGATCAGCGTAGTGCTATCGTGGGATGATAAGTGTAGATGGAGGGATCAGCGTAGTGCTATCGTGGGATGATTAGTGTAGATAGAGGGATCAGCGTAATGCTATCGTGGGATGATTAGTGTAGATAGAGGGATCAACGTAATGCTATCGTGGGATGATTAGTGTAGATAGAGGGATCAGCGTAGTGCTATCGTGGGATGATTAGTGTAGATAGAGGGATCAGCGTAGTGCTATCGTGGGATGATTAGTGTAGATAGAGGGATCAGCGTAGTGCTATCGTGGGATGATTAGTGTAGATAGAGGGATCAGCGTAGTGCTATCGTGGGATGATTAGTGTAGATAGAGGGATCAGCGTAGTGCTATCGTGGGATGATTAGTGTAGATAGAGGGATCAGCGTAGTGCTATTGTGGGATGATTAGTGGAGATAGAGGTAGCAGCGTAGTGCCATCGAGGGATGATTAGCGTAGATAGAGGGATCAGCGTAGTGCTATCGTGGGATGATTAGTGTAGACAGAGGTATCAGCGAAGTGCCATCGTGGGATGATTAGTGTAGATAGAGGTATGAGCGTAGTGCTATCGTGGGATGATTAGTGTAGATAGAGGTATCAGCGTAGTGCCATCGTGGGATGATCAGTGTAGATAGAGGTATCAGCGTAGTGCTATCGTGGGATGATTAGTGTAGATAGAGGTATCAGCGTAGTGCTATCGTGTGATGATTAGTGTAGATAGAGGGATCAGCGTAGTGCAATCATGGGATGATTAGTGTAGATAGAGGGATCAGCGTAGTGCTATCGTGGGATGATCAGCGTAGTGCTATCGTGGGATGATTAGTGTAGATAGAGGGATCAGCGTAGTGCTATCGTGGGATGATAAGTGTAGATGGAGGGATCAGTGTAGTGCCATCGTGGGATGACTTGTGTAGATAGAGGGATCAGCGTAGTGCCATCGTGGGATGATTAGTGTAGATAGAGGTATCAGCGTAGTTCCATCGTGTGATGATTAGTGTAGAAAGAGGTAACAGCGTAGTGCTATCGTGGGATGATTAGTGTAGATAGAGGGATCAGCGTAGTGCTATCGTGGGATGATTAGTGAAGATAGAGGGATCAGTGTAGTGCCATCGTGGGATGACTTGTGTAGATAGAGGGATCAGCGTAGTGCCATCGTGGGATGATTAGTGTAGATAGAAGTATCAGCGTAATGCTATCGTGGGATGGTTAGTGTAGATAGAGGGATCAGCTTAGTGCTATAGTGGGATGATTAGTGCAGATAGAGGGATCAGCGTAATGCCATCGTGGGATGATTATCGTAGATAGAGTTATCAGCATAGTGCTATCGTGGGATGATTAGTGTAGATAGAGGGATCAGCGTAGTGCTATCGTGGGATGATTAGTGTAGATAGAGGGATCAGCGGAGTGCTATCGTGGGATGATTAGTGTAGATAGAGGGTCAGTGTAGTGCCATCGAGGGATGACTAGTGTAGATAGAGGGATCAGCGTAGTGCCATCGTGGGATGATTAGTGTAGATAGAAGTATCAGCGTAATGCTATCGTGGGATGATTAGTGTAGATAGAGGGATCAGCTTAGTGCTATAGTGGGATGATTAGTGCAGATAGAGGGATCAGCGTAATGCCATCGTGGGATGATTAGCGTAGATAGAGTTATCAGCATAGTGCTATCGTGGGATGATTAGTGTAGATAGAGGGATCAGCGTAGTGCTATCGTGGGATGATTAGTGTAGACAGAGGGATCAGCGTAATGCCATCGTGGGATGATCAGTGTAGATAGAGGTATCAGCGTAGTGCTATTGTGGGATGATTAGTGTAGATAGAGGTATCAGCGTAGTGCTATCGTGGGATGATTAGTGTAGATAGAGGGATCAGCGTAATGCTATCGTGGGATGATTAGTGTAGATAGAGGGATCAGCGTAGTGCTATCATGGGATGATTAGTGTAGATAGAGGGATCAGCGTAATGCTATCGTGGGATGATTAGTGTAGATAGAGGGATCAGCGTAATGCTATCGTGGGATGATTAGTGTAGATAGAGGGATCAGCGTAGTGCTATCGTGGGATGATTAGTGTAGATAGAGGGATCAGCGTATTGCTATCGTGGGATGATTAGTGTAGATAGAGGGATCAGCGTAGTGCTATCGTGGGATGATTAGTGTAGATAGAGGTATCAGCGTAGTGCTATCGTGGGATGATTAGTGTAGATAGAGGGATCAGCGTAGTGCTATCGTGGGATGATTAGTGTAGATAGAGGGATCAGCGTAGTGCTATTGTGGGATGATTAGTGGAGATAGAGGTAGCAGCGTAGTGCCATCGAGGGATGATTAGCGTAGATAGAGGGATCAGCGTAGTGCTATCGTGGGATGATTAGTGTAGACAGATGTATCAGCGAAGTGCCATCGTGGGATGATTAGTGTAGATAGAGGTATGAGCGTAGTGCTATCGTGAGATGATTAGTGTAGATAGAGGTATCAGCGTAGTGCCATCGTGGGATGATTAGTGTAGATAGAGGTATCAGCGTAGTGCTATCGTGGGATGATTAGTGTAGATAGAGGGATCAGCGTAGTGCTATCGTGGGATGATTAGTGTAGACAGAGGGATCAGCGTAATGCCATCGTGGGATGATCAGTGTAGATAGAGGTATCAGCGTAGTGCTATTGTGGGATGATTAGTGTAGATAGAGGGATCAGCGTAGTGCTATCCCGGGAAGATTAGTGTAGCTAGAGGGATCAGCGTAGTGCCATCGTGGGATGATTAGTGTAGATAGAGGGATCAGCGTAATGCCATCGTGGGATGATTAGTGTAGATAGAGGGATCAGCGTAGTTCCATCGTGGGATGATTAGTGTAGATAGAGGGATCAGCGTAGTGCTATCGTGGGATGATTAGTGTAGATAGAGGGATCAGCGTAGTGCTATCGTTGGATGATTAGTGTAGATAGAGGTATCAGCGTAGTGCTATCGTGGGATCATTAGTGTAGATAGAGGGATCAGTGTAGTGCTATCCTGGGATGATTAGTGTAGATAGAGGGATCAGCGTAGTGCCATCGTGGGATGATTAGTGTAGATAGAAGTATCAGCGTAATGCCATCGTGGGATGATTAGTGTAGATAGAGGGATCAGCGTAATGCCATCGTGGGATGATTAGTGTAGATAGAGGGACCAGCGTAGTGCTATCGTGGGATGATTAGTGTAGATAGAGGGATCAGCATAATGCTATCGTGGGATGACTAGTGTAGATAGAGGGATCAGCGTAGTGCTATCGTGTGATGATTAGTGTAGATAGAGGGATCAGCGTAGTGCAATCATGGGATGATTAGTGTAGATAGAGGGATCAGCGTAGTGCTATCGTGGGATGATCAGCGTAGTGCTATCGTGGGATGATAAGTGTAGATAGAGGGATCAGCGTAGTGCTATCGTGGGATGATAAGTGTAGATGGAGGGATCAGCGTAGTGCCATCGTGGGATGATTAGTGTAGATAGAGGGATCAGCGTAATGCCATCGTGGGATGATTAGTGTAGATAGAGGGACCAGCGTAGTGCTATCGTGGGATGACTAGTGTAGATAGAGGGATCAGCGTAGTGCTATCGTGGGATGATTAGTGTAGACAGAGGGATCAGCGTAATGCCATCGTGGGATGATCAGTGTAGATAGAGGTATCAGCGTAGTGCTATTGTGGGATGATTAGTGTAGATAGAGGTATCAGCGTAGTGCTATCGTGGGATGATTAGTGTAGATAGAGGGATCAGCGTAATGCCATCGTGGGATGATTAGTGTAGATAGAGGGACCAGCGTAGTGCTATCGTGGGATGATTAGTGTAGATAGAGGGATCAGCATAATGCTATCGTGGGATGACTAGTGTAGATAGAGGGATCAGCGTAGTGCTACCGTGGGATGATTAGTGTAGATAGAGGGATCAGCGTAGTGCTTTCGTGGGATGATTAGTGTAGCTAGAGGTATCAGCGTAGTGCCATCGTGTGATGATTAGTGTAGATAGAGGTATCAGCGTAGTGCTATCGTGGGATGATTAGTGTAGATATAGGTATCAGCGTAGTGCTATCGTGGGATGATTAGTGTAGATAGAGGGATCAGCGTAATGCCATCGTGGGATGATTAGTGTAGATAGAGGGATCAGCGTAGTGCTATCGTGGGATGATTAGTGTAGATAGACGGATTAGCGTAGTGCTATCGTGGGATGATTATTGTAGATAGAGGTATCAGCGTAGTTCCATCGTGTGATGATTAGTGTAGAAAGAGGTAACAGCGTAGTGCTATCGTGGGATGATTAGTGTAGATAGAGGGATCAGCGTAGTGCTATCGTGGGATGATTAGTGAAGATAGAGGGATCAGTGTAGTGCCATCGTGGGATGACTTGTGTAGATAGAGGGATCAGCGTAGTGCCATCGTGGGATGATTAGTGTAGATAGAAGTATCAGCGTAATGCTATCGTGGGATGGTTAGTGTAGATAGAGGGATCAGCTTAGTGCTATAGTGGGATGATTAGTGCAGATAGAGGGATCAGCGTAATGCCATCGTGGGATGATTATCGTAGATAGAGTTATCAGCATAGTGCTATCGTGGGATGATTAGTGTAGATAGAGGGATCAGCGTAGTGCTATCGTGGGATGATTAGTGTAGATAGAGGGATCAGCGGAGTGCTATCGTGGGATGATTAGTGTAGATAGAGGGTCAGTGTAGTGCCATCGAGGGATGACTAGTGTAGATAGAGGGATCAGCGTAGTGCCATCGTGGGATGATTAGTGTAGATAGAAGTATCAGCGTAATGCTATCGTGGGATGATTAGTGTAGATAGAGGGATCAGCTTAGTGCTATAGTGGGATGATTAGTGCAGATAGAGGGATCAGCGTAATGCCATCGTGGGATGATTAGCGTAGATAGAGTTATCAGCATAGTGCTATCGTGGGATGATTAGTGTAGATAGAGGGATCAGCGTAGTGCTATCGTGGGATGATTAGTGTAGACAGAGGGATCAGCGTAATGCCATCGTGGGATGATCAGTGTAGATAGAGGTATCAGCGTAGTGCTATTGTGGGATGATTAGTGTAGATAGAGGTATCAGCGTAGTGCTATCGTGGGATGATTAGTGTAGATAGAGGGATCAGCGTAATGCTATCGTGGGATGATTAGTGTAGATAGAGGGATCAGCGTAGTGCTATCATGGGATGATTAGTGTAGATAGAGGGATCAGCGTAATGCTATCGTGGGATGATTAGTGTAGATAGAGGGATCAGCGTAATGCTATCGTGGGATGATTAGTGTAGATAGAGGGATCAGCGTAGTGCTATCGTGGGATGATTAGTGTAGATAGAGGGATCAGCGTATTGCTATCGTGGGATGATTAGTGTAGATAGAGGGATCAGCGTAGTGCTATCGTGGGATGATTAGTGTAGATAGAGGTATCAGCGTAGTGCTATCGTGGGATGATTAGTGTAGATAGAGGGATCAGCGTAGTGCTATCGTGGGATGATTAGTGTAGATAGAGGGATCAGCGTAGTGCTATTGTGGGATGATTAGTGGAGATAGAGGTAGCAGCGTAGTGCCATCGAGGGATGATTAGCGTAGATAGAGGGATCAGCGTAGTGCTATCGTGGGCTGATTAGTGTAGACAGATGTATCAGCGAAGTGCCATCGTGGGATGATTAGTGTAGATAGAGGTATGAGCGTAGTGCTATCGTGAGATGATTAGTGTAGATAGAGGTATCAGCGTAGTGCCATCGTGGGATGATTAGTGTAGATAGAGGTATCAGCGTAGTGCTATCGTGGGATGATTAGTGTAGATAGAGGGATCAGCGTAGTGCTATCGTGGGATGATTAGTGTAGACAGAGGGATCAGCGTAATGCCATCGTGGGATGATCAGTGTAGATAGAGGTATCAGCGTAGTGCTATTGTGGGATGATTAGTGTAGATAGAGGGATCAGCGTAGTGCTATCCCGGGAAGATTAGTGTAGCTAGAGGGATCAGCGTAGTGCCATCGTGGGATGATTAGTGTAGATAGAGGGATCAGCGTAATGCCATCGTGGGATGATTAGTGTAGATAGAGGGATCAGCGTAGTTCCATCGTGGGATGATTAGTGTAGATAGAGGGATCAGCGTAGTGCTATCGTGGGATGATTAGTGTAGATAGAGGGATCAGCGTAGTGCTATCGTTGGATGATTAGTGTAGATAGAGGTATCAGCGTAGTGCTATCGTGGGATCATTAGTGTAGATAGAGGGATCAGTGTAGTGCTATCCTGGGATGATTAGTGTAGATAGAGGGATCAGCGTAGTGCCATCGTGGGATGATTAGTGTAGATAGAAGTATCAGCGTAATGCCATCGTGGGATGATTAGTGTAGATAGAGGGATCAGCGTAATGCCATCGTGGGATGATTAGTGTAGATAGAGGGACCAGCGTAGTGCTATCGTGGGATGATTAGTGTAGATAGAGGGATCAGCATAATGCTATCGTGGGATGACTAGTGTAGATAGAGGGATCAGCGTAGTGCTACCGTGGGATGATTAGTGTAGATAGAGGGATCAGCGTAGTGCTTTCGTGGGATGATTAGTGTAGCTAGAGGTATCAGCGTAGTGCCATCGTGTGATGATTAGTGTAGATAGAGGTATCAGCGTAGTGCTATCGTGGGATGATTAGTGTAGATATAGGTATCAGCGTAGTGCTATCGTGGGATGATTAGTGTAGATAGAGGGATCAGCGTAATGCCATCGTGGGATGATTAGTGTAGATAGAGGGATCAGCGTAGTGCTATCGTGGGATGATTAGTGTAGATAGACGGATTAGCGTAGTGCTATCGTGGGATGATTAGTGTAGATAGAGGTATCAGCGTAGTTCCATCGTGTGATGATTAGTGTAGAAAGAGGTAACAGCGTAGTGCTATCGTGGGATGATTAGTGTAGATAGAGGGATCAGCGTAGTGCTATCGTGGGATGATTAGTGAAGATAGAGGGATCAGTGTAGTGCCATCGTGGGATGACTTGTGTAGATAGAGGGATCAGCGTAGTGCCATCGTGGGATGATTAGTGTAGATAGAAGTATCAGCGTAATGCTATCGTGGGATGATTAGTGTAGATAGAGGGATCAGCTTAGTGCTATAGTGGGATGATTAGTGCAGATAGAGGGATCAGCGTAATGCCATCGTGGGATGATTAGCGTAGATAGAGTTATCAGCATAGTGCTATCGTGGGATGATTAGTGTAGATAGAGGGATCAGCGTAGTGCTATCGTGGGATGATTAGTGTAGATAGAGGGATCAGCGGAGTGCTATCGTGGGATGATTAGTGTAGATAGAGGGTCAGTGTAGTGCCATCGAGGGATGACTAGTGTAGATAGAGGGATCAGCGTAGTGCCATCGTGGGATGATTAGTGTAGATAGAAGTATCAGCGTAATGCTATCGTGGGATGATTAGTGTAGATAGAGGGATCAGCTTAGTGCTATAGTGGGATGATTAGTGCAGATAGAGGGATCAGCGTAATGCCATCGTGGGATGATTAGCGTAGATAGAGTTATCAGCATAGTGCTATCGTGGGATGATTAGTGTAGATAGAGGGATCAGCGTAGTGCTATCGTGGGATGATTAGTGTAGACAGAGGGATCAGCGTAATGCCATCGTGGGATGATCAGTGTAGATAGAGGTATCAGCGTAGTGCTATTGTGGGATGATTAGTGTAGATAGAGGTATCAGCGTAGTGCCATCGTGGGAAGATTATTGTAGATAGAGGGATCAGCGTAGTGCCATTGTGGGATGATTAGTGTAGATAGAGGGATCAGCGTAGTGCCATCGTCGGATGATTAGTGTAGATAGAGGGATCAGCGTAGTGCTATCGTGGGATGATTAGTGTAGATAGAGGGGTCAGCGTAGTGCTATCGTGGGATGATTAGTGTAGATAGAGGGATCAGCGTAGTGCTATCGTGGGATGATTAGTGTAGATAGAGGGATCAGCGTAGTGCTATCGTGGGTTGATTATTGTAGATAGAGGTGTCAGCGTAGTGCTATCGTGGGATGACTGGTGTAGATAGAGGGATCAGCGTAGTGCTATCGTGGGATGATTAGTGTAGATAGAGGGATCAGCGTAGTGCTATCGTGGGATGATTAGTGTAGATAGAGGGATCAGTGTAGTGCCATCGTGGGATGACTTGTGTAGATAGAGGGATCAGTGTAGTGCCATCGTGGGATGATTAGTGTAGATAGAAGTATCAGCGTAATGCTATCGTGGGATGATTAGTGTAGATAGAGGGATCAGCTTAGTGCTATAGTGGGATGATTAGTGCAGATAGAGGGATCAGCGTAATGCCATCGTGGGATGATTAGCGTAGATAGAGTTATCAGCATAGTGCTATCGTGGGATGATTAGTGTAGATAGAGGGATCAGCGTAGTGCTATCGTGGGATGATTAGTGTAGATAGAGGGATCAGCGGAGTGCTATCGTGGGATGATTAGTGTAGATAGAGGGATCAGTGTAGTGCCATCGTGGGATCACTAGTGTAGATAGAGGGATCAGCGTAGTGCCATCGTGGGATGATTAGTGTAGATAGAAGTATCAGCGTAATGCTATCGTGGGATGATTAGTGTAGATAGAGGGATCAGCTTAGTGCTATAGTGGGATGATTAGTGCAGATAGAGGGATCAGCGTAATGCCATCGTGGGATGATTAGCGTAGATAGAGTTATCAGCATAGTGCTATCGTGGGATGATTAGTGTAGATAGAGGGATCAGCGTAGTGCTATCGTGGGATGATTAGTGTAGACAGAGGGATCAGCGTAATGCCATCGTGGGATGATCAGTGTAGATAGAGGTATCAGCGTAGTGCTATTGTGGTATGATTAGTGTAGATAGAGGTATCAGCGTAGTGCTATCGTGGGAAGATTATTGTAGATAGAGGGATCAGCGTAGTGCCATCGTGGGATGATTAGTGTAGATAGAGGGATCAGCGTAGTGCTATCGTGGGATGATTAGTGTAGATAGAGGGGTCAGCGTAGTGCTATCGTGGGATGATTAGTGTAGATAGAGGGATCAGCGTAGTGCTATCGTGGGATGATTAGTGTAGATAGAGGGATCAGCGTAGCTCTATCATGGGTTGATTATTGTAGATAGAGGTGTCAGCGTAGTGCTATCGTGGGATGATTGGTGTAGATAGAGGGATCAGCGTAGTGCTATCGTGGGATGATTAGTGTAGATAGAGGTATCAGCATAGTGCAATCGTGGGATGATTAGTATAGAAAGAGGTATCAGCGTAGTGCTATCGTGGGATGATTAGAGTAGATAGAGGGATCAGCGTAATGCCATCGTGGGATGATTAGTGTAGATAGAGGTATCAGCGTAGTGCTATTGTGGGATGATTAGTGTAGATAGAGGTATCAGCGTAGTGCTATCGTGGGATGATTAGTGTAGATAGAGGGATCAGCGTAGTGCCATCTTGGGATGATTAGTGTAGATAGAGGGATCAGCGTAATGCCATCGTGGGATGATTAGTGTAGATAGAGGGATCAGCGTAGTGCCATCGTGGGAT
This sequence comes from Taudactylus pleione, assembly GCA_031769625.1. Classification (NCBI taxonomy): domain Eukaryota; kingdom Metazoa; phylum Chordata; class Amphibia; order Anura; family Myobatrachidae; genus Taudactylus; species Taudactylus pleione. Next base: position 65,343 of record JAUIMM010001777.1, on the reverse strand, counting down.
GATTAGTGTAGATAGAGGGATCAGCGTAGTGCCATCGTGGGATGATTAGTGTAGATAGAGGGGTCAGCGTAGTGCTATCGTCGGATGATTAGTGTAGATAGAGGGATCAGCGTAGTGCTATCATGGGTTGATTAGTGTAGATAGAGGGATCAGCGTAGTGCTATCGTGGGTTCATTAGTGTAGATAGAGGGATCAGTGTAGTGCTATCCTGGGATGATTAGTGTAGATAGAGGGATCAGCGTAGTGCCATCGTGGGATGATTAGTGTAGATAGAGGGGTCAGCGTAGTGCTATCGTCGGATGATTAGTGTAGATAGAGGGATCAGCGCTGTGCTATCGTGGGATGATTAGTGTAGATAGAGGGAAGAGCGTAGTGCTATCGTGGGATCATTAGTGTAGATAGAGGGATCAGTGTAGTGCTATCCTGGGATGATTAGTGTAGATAGAGGGATCAGCGTAGTTCCATCGTGGTATGATTAGTGTAGATAGAAGTATCAGTGTAGTGCCATCGTGGGATGATTAGTGTAGATAGAGGGATCAGCGTAAAGCCATCGTGGGATGATTAGTGTAGAAAGAGGGACCAGCGTAGTGCTATCGTGGGATGATTAGTGTAGATAGCGGGATCAGCGTAATGCCATCGTGGGATGATTAGTGAAGATAGAGGAATCAGCGTAGTGCTATCGTGGGATGATTAGTGTAGATAGAGGGATCAGCGTAGTGCTATCGTGGGATGATTAGTGTAGCTAGAGGGATCAGCGTAGTGCCATCGTGTGATGATTAGTGTAGATAAAGGTATCAACGTAGTGCTATCGTGGGATGATTAGTGTAGATACAGGTATCAGCGTAGTGCTATCGTGAGATGATTAGTGTAGATAGAGGGATCAGCGTAATGCCATCGTGGGATGATTAGTGTAGATAGAGGGATCAGCGTAGTGCTATCGTGGGATGATTAGTGTAGATAGAGGTATCAGCATAGTGCTATCGTGGGATGATTAGTGTAGGTAGAGGGATCAGCGTAGTGCTATTGTGGGATGATCAGCGTAGTGCTATCGTGGGATGATTAGTGTAGATAGAGGGATCAGCGTAGTGCCATCTTGGGATGATTAGTGTAGATAGAGGGATCAGCGCAGTGCCATCGTGAGATGATTAGTGTAGATAGAGGGATCAGCGTAGTGCTATCGTGGGATGATAAGTGTAGATAGAGGGATCAGCGTAGTGCTATCGTGGGATGATAAGTGTAGATAGAGGGATCAGCGTAGTGCTATCGTGGGATGATTAGTGTAGATAGAGGGATCAGCGTAATGCTATCGTGGGATGATTAGTGTAGATAGAGGGATCAGCGTAATGCTATCGTGGGATGATTAGTGTAGATAGAGGTATCAGCGTAGTGCTATCGTGGGATGATTAGTGTAGATAGAAGGATCAGTGTAGTGCTATCGTGGGATGATTAGTGTAGATAGAGGGATCAGCGTAGTGCTATCGTGGGATGATTAGTGTAGATAGAGTTATCAGCGCAGTGCTATCGTGGGATGATTAGTGTAGATAGAGGGATCAGCGCAGTGCTATCGTGGGATGATTAGTGTAGATAGAGGGATCAGCGTAGTGCCATCGTGGGATGATTAGTGTAGATAGAGGTATCAGCGTAGTGCCATCGTGGGATGATTAGTGTAGATAGAGGGATCAGCGTAGTGCTATCGTGGGATGATTAGTGTAGATAGAGGGATCAGCGTAGTGCTATTGTGGGATGATTAGTGGAGATAGAGGTAGCAGCGTAGTGCCATCGAGGGATGATTAGCGTAGATAGAGGGATCAGCGTAGTGCTATCGTGGGATGATTTGTGTAGACAGAGGTATCAGCGAAGTGCCATCGTGGGATGATTAGTGTAGATAGAGGTATGAGCGTAGTGCTATCGTGGGATGATTAGTGTAGATAGAGGTATCAGCGTAGTGCCATCGTGGGATGATTAGTGTATATAGAGGTATCAGCGTAGTGCTATCGTGGGATGATTAGTGTAGATAGAGGGATCAGCGTAGTGCTATCGTGGGATGTTTAGTGTAGACAGAGGGATCAGCGTAGTGCCATCGTGGGATGATCAGTGTAGATAGAAGTATCAGCGTAGTGCTATTGTGGGATGATTAGTGTAGATAGAGGTATCAGCGTAGTGCTATCGTGGGAAGATTAGTGTAGATAGAGGGATCAGCGTAGTGCCATCGTGGGATGATTAGTGTAGATAGAGGGATCAGCGTAATGCCATCGTGGGATGATTAGTGTAGATAGAGGGATCAGCGTTGTGCCATCGTGGGATGATTAGTGTAGATAGAGGGATCAGCGTAGAGCTATCGTGGAATGATTAGTGTAGATAGAGGGGTCAGCGTAGTGCTATCGTGGGATGATTAGTGTAGATAGAGGGATCAGCGTAGTGCTATCGTGGGATGATTAGTGTAGATAGAGGGATCAGCGTAGTGCTATCGTGGGTTGATTATTATAGATAGAGGAGTCAGCGCAGTGCTATCGTGGGATGATTAGTGTAGATAGAGGGATCAGCGTAGTGCTATCGTGGGATGATTAGTGTAGATAGAGGTATCAGCGTAGTGCTATCGTGGGATCATTAGTGTAGATATTGGGATCAGTGCAGTGCTATCCTGGGATGATTAGTGTAGATAGAGGGATCAGCGTAGTGCCATCGTGGGATAATTAGTGTAGATAGAAGTATCAGCGTAGTGCCATCGTGGGATGATTAGTGTAGATAGAGGGATCAGCGTAATGCCATCGTGGGATGATTAGTGTAGATAGAGGTACCAGCGTAGTGCTATCGTGGGATGATTAGTGTAGATAGAGGGATCAGCGTAATGCTATCATGGGATGACTAGTGTAGATAGAGGGATCAGCGTAGTGCTATCGTGGGATGATTAGTGTAGATAGAGGGATTAGCGTAGTGCCATCGTGGGATGATTAGTGTATATAGAGGTATCAGCGTAGTGCTATCGTGGGATGATTAGTGTAGATAGAGGTATGAGCGTAGTGCTATCGTGGGATGATTAGTGTAGATAGAGGTATGAGCGTAGTGCTATCGTGGGATGATTAGTGTAGATAGAGGTATCAGCGTAGTGCCATCGTGGGATGATTAGTGTATATAGAGGTATCAGCGTAGTGCTATCGTGGGATGATTAGTGTAGATAGAGGGATCAGCGTAGTGCTATCGTGGGATGTTTAGTGTAGACAGAGGGATCAGCGTAGTGCCATCGTGGGATGATCAGTGTAGATAGAAGTATCAGCGTAGTGCTATTGTGGGATGATTAGTGTAGATAGAGGTATCAGCGTAGTGCTATCGTGGGAAGATTAGTGTAGATAGAGGGATCAGCGTAGTGCCATCGTGGGATGATTAGTGTAGATAGAGGGATCAGCGTAATGCCATCGTGGGATGATTAGTGTAGATAGAGGGATCAGCGTTGTGCCATCGTGGGATGATTAGTGTAGATAGAGGGATCAGCGTAGAGCTATCGTGGAATGATTAGTGTAGATAGAGGGGTCAGCGTAGTGCTATCGTGGGATGATTAGTGTAGATAGAGGGATCAGCGTAGTGCTATCGTGGGATGATTAGTGTAGATAGAGGGATCAGCGTAGTGCTATCGTGGGTTGATTATTATAGATAGAGGAGTCAGCGCAGTGCTATCGTGGGATGATTAGTGTAGATAGAGGGATCAGCGTAGTGCTATCGTGGGATGATTAGTGTAGATAGAGGTATCAGCGTAGTGCTATCGTGGGATCATTAGTGTAGATATTGGGATCAGTGCAGTGCTATCCTGGGATGATTAGTGTAGATAGAGGGATCAGCGTAGTGCCATCGTGGGATAATTAGTGTAGATAGAAGTATCAGCGTAGTGCCATCGTGGGATGATTAGTGTAGATAGAGGGATCAGCGTAATGCCATCGTGGGATGATTAGTGTAGATAGAGGGACCAGCGTAGTGCTATCGTGGGATGATTAGTGTAGATAGAGGGATCAGCGTAATGCTATCATGGGATGACTAGTGTAGATAGAGGGATCAGCGTAGTGCTATCGTGGGATGATTAGTGTAGATAGAGGGATTAGCGTAGTGCTATCGTGGGATGATTAGTGTAGATAGAGGTATCAGCGTAATTCCATCGTGTGATGATTAGTGAAGAAAGAGGTAACAGCGTAGTGCTATCGTGGGATGATTAGTGTAGATAGAGGGATCAGCGTAGTGCTATCGTGGGATGATTAGTGTAGATAGAGGGATCAGTGTAGTGCCATCGTGGGATGACTAGTGTAGATAGAGGGATCAGCGTAGTGCCATCGTGGGATGATTAGTGTAGATAGAAGTATCAGCGTAATGCTATCGTGGGATGATTAGTGTAGATAGAGGGATCAGCTTAGTGCTATAGTGGGATGATTAGTGCAGATAGAGGGATCAGCGTAATGCCATCGTGGGAGGATTAGCGTAGATAGAGTTATCAGCATAGTGCTATCGTGGGATGATTAGTGTAGATAGAGGGATCAGTGTAGTGCTATCGTGGGATGATTAGTGTAGATAGAGGGATCAGCGTAGTGCTATCGTTGGATGATTAGTGTAGATAGAGGGATCAGCGTAGTGCCATCGTGGGATGATTAGTGTAGATAGAGGGATCAGCGTAGTGCTATCGTGGGATGATTAGAGTAGATAGAGGGATCAGCGCAGTGCTATCGTGGGATGATTAGTGTAGATAGAGGGATCAGCGTAGTGCTATTGTGGGATGATTGGTGTAGATAGAGGGATCAGCGTAGTGCTATCGTGGGATGATTAGTGTAGATAGAGGTATCAGCGTAGTGCCATCGTGGGATGATTAGTGTAGAAAGAGGTATCAGCGTAGTGCTATCGTGGGATGATTAGTGTAGATAGAGGGATCAGCGTAATGCCATCGTGGGATGATTAGTGTAGATATTGGGATCAGCTTAGTGCTATCGTGGGATGATTAGTGTAGATAGAGGTAGCAGCGTAGTGCTATCGTGGGATGATTAGCGTAGATAGAGGTATCAGCGTACTGCTATCGTGGGATGATTAGCATAGATAGAGGGATCAGCGTAGTGCCATTGAGGGATTATTAGTGTAGATAGAGGGATCAGCGAAGTGCTATCGTGGGATGATTAGTGCAGATAGAGGTATCAGCGTAGTGCTGTCGTGGGATGGTTAGTGTAGATAGAGGGATCAGCGTAATGCCATCGTGGGATGATTAGTGTAGATAGAGGGATCAGCGTAGTGCCATCGTGGGATGATTAGTGTAGATAGAGGGATCAGCGTAGTGCTATCGTGGGATGATTAGTGTAGATAGACGGATCAGCGTAGTGCTATAGTGGGATGATTAGTGTAGATAGAGGGATCAGCGTAATGCTATCGTGGGATGATTAGTGTAGATGATTAGTGTAGATAGAGGGATCAGCATAGTGCCATCGTGGGATGATTAGTGTTGATAGAGGGATCAGCGTTGTGCTATCGTGGGATGATTAGTGTAGATAGAGGGATCAGCGTAGTGCTATCGTGGGATGATTAGTGTAGATAGAAGTATCAGCGTAGTGCCATCGTGGGATGATTAGCGTAGATAGAGGGATCAGCGTAGTTCTATCGTGGGATGATTAGTGTAGAAAGAGGGATCAGCGTAGTGCTATCGTGGGATGATTAGTGTAGATAGAGGGATCAGCGTAGTGCCATCGTGAGATGATTAGTGTAGATAGAGGGATCAGCGTAATGCCATCGTGGGATGATTAGTGTAGATAGAGGGATCAGCGTAGTGCTATCGTGGGATGATTAGTGTAGATAGAGGGATCAGCGTAATGCCATCGTGGGATGATTAGCGTAGATAGAGGGATCAGCGTAGCGCTATCGTGGGATGATTAGTGTAGATAGAGGTATCAGCGTACTGCTATTGTGGGATGATTAGTGTAGATAGAGGGATCAGCGTAGTGCTATCGTGGGATGATTAGTGTAGATAGAGGGATCAGCGTATTGCTATCGTGGGATGATTAGTGTAGATAGAGGTAGCAGCGTAGTGCCATCGTGGGATGATTAGTGTAGATAGAGGTATCAGCGTAGTGCTATCGTGGGATGATTAGTGTAGATAGAGGTATCAGCGAAGTGCCATCGTCGGATGATTAGTGTAGATAGAGGGATCAGCGTAATGCTATTGTGGGATGACTAGTGTAGATAGAGGGATCAGCGTAGTGCTATCGTGGGATGATTAGTGTAGATATAGGTAGCAGCGTAGTGCCATCGTGGGATGATTAGTGTAGATAGAGGGATCAGTGTAGTGCTATCGTGGGATGATTAGTGTAGATAGAGGTATCAGCGTAGTGCCATCGTGGGATGATTAGTGTAGATAGAGGTATTAGCGTAGTGCTATCATGGGATGATTAGTGTAGATAGAGGTATCAGCGAAGTGCCATCGTCGGATGATTAGTGTAGATAGAGGTATCAGCGTAGTGCTATCGTGGGATGATTAGTGAAGATAGAGGATCAGCGTAGTGCTATCGTGGGATGATTAGTGTAGACAGAGGGATCAGCGTAATGCTATCGTGGGATGATTAGTGTAGATAGAGGGATCAGCGTAATGCCATCGTGGGATGATTAGTGTAGATAGAGGGATCAGCATAGTGCTATCATAGGATGATTAGTGTAGCTTGAGGTATCAGCGTAGTGCCATCGTGTGATGATTAGTGTAGATAGAGGTATCAGCGTAGTGCCATCGTGGGATGATTAGTGTAGATAGCAGTATCAGTATAGTGCTATCGTGGGATGATTAGTGTAGATAGAGGGATCAGCGTAATGCCATCGTGGGATGATTAGTGTAGATAGAGGGATCAGCGTAGTGCTATCGTGGGATGATTAGTGTAGATAGAGGGATTAGAGTAGTGCTATCGTCGATGATTAGTGTAGATAGAGGTATCAGCGTAGTTCCATCGTGTGATGATTAGTGTAGATAGAGGTATCAGCGTAGTGCCATCGTGTGATGATTAGTGTAGATAGAGGTATCAGCGTAGTGCCATCGTGGGATGATTAGTGTAGATAGCGGTATCAGTATAGTGCTATCGTGGGATGATTAGTGTAGATAGAGGGATCAGCGTAATGCCATCGTGGGATGATTAGTGTAGATAGAGGGATCAGCGTAGTGCTATCGTGGGATGATTAGTGTAGATAGAGGGATTAGCGTAGTGCTATCGTGGGATGATTAGTGTAGATAGAGGTATCAGCGTAGTGCTATCGTGGGATGATTAGTGTAGATAGAGGGATCAGCGTAGTGCTATCGTGGGATGATTAGGGTAGATAGAGGGATCAGTGTAGTGCTATCCTGGCATGACTAGTGTAGATAGAGGGATCAGCGTAGTGCCATCGTGGGATGAATAGTGTAGCTTGAGGTATCAGCGTAGTGCCATCGTGTGATGATTAGTGTAGATAGAAGTATCAGCTTAGTGCCATCGTGGGATGATTAGTGTAGATAGAGGGATCAGCGTAATGCCATCGTGGGATGATTAGTGTAGATAGAGGGACCAGCGTAGTGCTATCGTGGGATGATTAGTGTAGATAGAGGGATCAGCGTAATGCCATCGTGGGATGATTAGTGTAGATAGAGGGATCAGCGTAGTGCTATCGTGGGATGATTAGTGTAGATAGAGGGATCAGCATAGTGCTATCATGGGATGATTAGTGTAGCTTGAGGTATCAGCGTAGAGCCATCGTGTGATGATTAGTGTAGATAAAGGTATCAGCGTAGTGCCATCGTGGGATGATTAGTGTAGATAGAGGGATCAGCGTAATGCCATCGTGGGATGATTAGTGTAGATAGAGGGATCAGCGTAGTGCTATCGTGGGATGATTAGTGTAGATAGAGGGATTAGCGTAGTGCTATCGTGGGATGATTAGTGTAGATAGAGGTATCAGCGTAGTTCCATCGTGTGATGATTAGTGTAGATAGAGGTATCAGCGTAGTGCTATCGTGGGATGATTAGTGTAGATAGAGGGATCAGCGTAGTGCTATCGTGGGATGATTAGTGTAGATAGAGGGATCAGTGTAGTGCTATCCTGGCATGACTAGTGTAGATAGAGGGATCAGCGTAGTGCCATCGTGGGATGAATAGTGTAGATAGAAGTATCAGCGTAATGCTATCGTGGGATGATTAGTGTAGATAGAGGGATCAGCGTAATGCCATCGTGGGATGATAAGTGTAGATAGAGGGATCAGCTTAGTGCTATAGTGGGATGATTAGTGCAGATAGAGGGATCAGTGTAATGCCATCGTGGGATGATTAGCGTAGATAGAGTTATCAGCATAGTGCTATCGTTGGATGATTAGTGTAGATAGAGGGATCAGCGTAGTGCTATCGTGGGATGATTAGTGTAGATAGAGGGATCAGCGTAGTGCTATCACGGGACGATTAGTGTAGATAGAGGGATCAGAGTAGTGCTATCGTGGGATGATTAGTGTAGATAGAGGGATCAGCGCAGTGCTATCGTGGGATGATTAGGGTAGATAGAGGGATCAGCGTAGTGCTATCGTGGGATGATTAGTGTAGATAGAGGGATCAGCGTAGTGCTATCGTGGGATGATTAGTGTAGATAGAGGGATCAGCGTAGTGCTATTGTGGGATGATTAGTGTAGATAGAGGTAGCAGCGTAGTGCCATCGTGGGATGATTAGTGTAGATAGAGGGATCAGCGTAGTGCTATCGTGGGATGATTAGTGTAGATAGAGGTATCAGCGTAGTGCCATCGTGGGATGGTTAGTGTAGAAAGAGGTATCAGCGTAGTGCTATCGTGGGATGATTAGTGTAGATAGAGGGATCAGCGTAGTGCTATCGTGGGATGATTAGTGTAGATAGAGGGATCAGCGTAATGCCATCGTGGGATGATTAGTGTAGATAGAGGTATCAGCGTAGTGCCATCGTGGGATGATTAGTGTAGATAGAGGGATCAGCGTAGTGCTATCGTGGGATGATTAGTGTAGATAGAGGGATCAGCGTAGTGCCATCGTGGGATGATTAGTGTAGATAGAGGGATCAGCGTAGTGCTATCGTGGGATGATTAGTGTAGATAGAGGGATCAGCGTAATACCATCGTGGGATGATTAGTGTAGATAAAGGTATCAGCGTAGTGTTATCGTGGGATGATTATTGTAGATAGAGGTATCAGCGTAGTGCTATCGTGGGATGATTAGTGTAGATAGAGGGATCAGCGTAGTGCCATCGTGGGATGATTAGTGTAGATAGAGGGATCAGCGTAATGCCATCATGGGATGATTAGTGTAGATAGAGGGATCAGCGTAGTGCCATCGTGGGATGATTAGTGTAGATAGAGGGATCAGCGTAATGCCATCGTGGGATGATTAGTGTAGATAGAGGGATCAGCGTAGTGCTATCGTGGGATGATTAGTGTAGATAGAGGGATCAGCATAGTGCTATCATGGGATGATTAGTGTAGCTTGAGGTATCAGCGTAGAGCCATCGTGTGATGATTAGTGTAGATAGAGGTATCAGCGTAGTGCCATCGTGGGATGATTAGTGTAGATAGAGGGATCAGCGTAATGCCATCGTGGGATGATTAGTGTAGATAGAGGGTTCAGCGTAGTGCTATCGTGGGATGATTAGTGTAGATAGAGGGATTAGCGTAGTGCTATCGTGGGATGATTAGTGTAGATAGAGGTATCAGCGTAGTTCCATCGTGTGATGATTAGTGTAGATAGAGGTATCAGCGTAGTGCTATCGTGGGATGATTAGTGTAGATAGAGGGATCAGCGTAGTGCTATCGTGGGATGATTAGTGTAGATAGAGGGATCAGTGTAGTGCTATCCTGGCATGACTAGTGTAGATAGAGGGATCAGCGTAGTGCCATCGTGGGATGAATAGTGTAGATAGAAGTATCAGCGTAATGCTATCGTGGGATGATTAGTGTAGATAGAGGGATCAGCGTAATGCCATCGTGGGATGATAAGTGTAGATAGAGGGATCAGCTTAGTGCTATAGTGGGATGATTAGTGCAGATAGAGGGATCAGTGTAATGCCATCGTGGGATGATTAGCGTAGATAGAGTTATCAGCATAGTGCTATCGTTGGATGATTAGTGTAGATAGAGGGATCAGCGTAGTGCTATCGTGGGATGATTAGTGTAGATAGAGGGATCAGCGTAGTGCTATCACGGGATGATTAGTGTAGATAGAGGGATCAGAGTAGTGCTATCGTGGGATGATTAGTGTAGATAGAGGGATCAGCGCAGTGCTATCGTGGGATGATTAGGGTAGATAGAGGGATCAGCGTAGTGCTATCGTGGGATGATTAGTGTAGATAGAGGGATCAGCGTAGTGCTATCGTGGGATGATTAGTGTAGATAGAGGGATCAGCGTAGTGCTATTGTGGGATGATTAGTGTAGATAGAGGTAGCAGCGTAGTGCCATCGTGGGATGATTAGTGTAGATAGAGGGATCAGCGTAGTGCTATCGTGGGATGATTAGTGTAGATAGAGGTATCAGCGTAGTGCCATCGTGGGATGGTTAGTGTAGAAAGAGGTATCAGCGTAGTGCTATCGTGGGATGATTAGTGTAGATAGAGGGATCAGCGTAGTGCTATCGTGGGATGATTAGTGTAGATAGAGGGATCAGCGTAATGCCATCGTGGGATGATTAGTGTAGATAGAGGTATCAGCGTAGTGCCATCGTGGGATGATTAGTGTAGATAGAGGGATCAGCGTAGTGCTATCGTGGGATGATTAGTGTAGATAGAGGGATCAGCGTAGTGCCATCGTGGGATGATTAGTGTAGATAGAGGGATCAGCGTAGTGCTATCGTGGGATGATTAGTGTAGATAGAGGGATCAGCGTAATACCATCGTGGGATGATTAGTGTAGATAAAGGTATCAGCGTAGTGTTATCGTGGGATGATTATTGTAGATAGAGGTATCAGCGTAGTGCTATCGTGGGATGATTAGTGTAGATAGAGGGATCAGCGTAGTGCCATCGTGGGATGATTAGTGTAGATAGAGGGATCAGCGTAATGCCATCATGGGATGATTAGTGTAGATAGAGGGATCAGCGTAGTGCCATCATGGGATGATTAGTGTAGATAGAGGGATCAGCGTAGTGCTATCGTGGGATGATTAGTGTAGATAGAGGGATCAGCGTAGTGCCATCGTGGGATGATTAGTGTAGATAGAGGGATCAGCGTTGTGCTATCGTGGGATGATTAGTGTAGATAGAAGTATCAGCGTAGTGCTATCGTGGGATGATTAGTGTAGATAGAGGGATCAGCGTATTGCTATCGTGGGATGATTAGTGTAGATAGAGGTAGCAGCGTAGTGCCATCGTGGGATGATTAGTGTAGATAGAGGGATCAGTGTAGTGCTATCGTGGGATGATTAGTGTAGATAGAGGTGTCAGCGCAGTGCCATCGTGGGATGATTAGTGTAGATAGAGGTATTAGCGCAGTGCCATCGTGGGATGATTAGTGTAGATAGAGGTATTAGCGTAGTACTATCATGGGATGATTAGTGTAGATAGAGGTATCAGCGAAGTGCCATGGTCGGATGATTAGTGTAGATAGAGGTATCAGCGTAGTGCTATCGTGGGATGATTAGTGAAGATAGAGGATCAGCGTAGTGCTATCGTGGGATGATTAGTGTAGACAGAGGGATCAGCGTAATGCCATCGTGGGATGATTAGAGTAGATAGAGGTATCAGCGTAGTGCTATCGTGGGATGATTAGTGTAGATAGAGGTATCAGCGTAGTGCTATCGTGGGATGATTAGTGTAGATAGAGGGATCAGCGTAATGCCATCGTGGGATGATTAGTGTAGATAGAGGGATCAGCGTAGTGCCATCGTGGGATGATTAGTGTAGATAGAGGGATCAGCGTAGTGCCATCGTGGGATGATTAGTGTAGATAGAGGGATCAGCGTAGAGCTATCGTGGGATGATTAGTGTAGATAGAGGGATCAGCGTAGTGCTATCGTGGGTTGATTAGTGTAGATAGAGGTGTCAGCGCAGTGCTATCGTGGGATGATTAGTGTAGATAGAGGGATCAGCGTAGAGCTATCGTGGGATGATTAGTGTAGATAGAGGGATCAGCGTAGTGCTATCGTGGGTTGATTAGTGTAGATAGAGGTGTCAGCGCAGTGCTATCTTGGGATGATTAGTGTAGATAGAGGGATCAGCGTAGTGCTATCGTGGGATGGTTAGTGTAGATAGAGGTATCAGCGTAGTGCTATCGTGGGATCATTAGTGTAGATAGAGGGATCAGTGTAGTGCTATCCTGGGATGATTAGTGTAGATAGAGGGATCAGCGTAGTGCCATCGTGGGATGATTAGTGTAGATAGAAGTATCAGCTTAGTGCCATCGTGGGATGATTAGTGTAGATAGAGGGATCAGCGTAATGCCATCGTGGGATGATTAGTGTAGATAGAGGGACCAGCGTAGTGCTATCGTGGGATGATTAGTGTAGATAGAGGGATCAGCGTAATGCCATCGTGGGATGATTAGTGTAGATAGAGGGATCAGCGTAGTGCTATCGTGGGATGATTAGTGTAGATAGAGGGATCAGCATAGTGCTATCATGGGATGATTAGTGTAGCTTGAGGTATCAGCGTAGTGCCATCGTGGGATGATTAGTGTAGATAGCGGTATCAGCGTAGTGCTATCGTGGGATGATTAGTGTAGATAGAGGGATCAGCGTAATGCCATCGTGGGATGATTAGTGTAGATAGAGGGATCAGCGTAGTGCTATCGTGGGATGATTAGTGTAGATAGAGGGATTAGCGTAGTGCTATCGTGGGATGATTAGTGTAGATAGAGGTATCAGCGTAGTTCCATCGTGTGATGATTTGTGTAGATAGAGGTATCAGCGTAGTGCTATCGTGGGATGATTAGTGTAGATAGAGGGATCAGCGTAGTGCTATCGTGGGATGATTAGTGTAGATAGAGGGATCAGTGTAGTGCTATCCTGGGATGACTAGTGTAGATAGAGGGATCAGCGTAGTGCCATCGTGGGATGAATAGTGTAGATAGAAGTATCAGCGTAATGCTATCGTGGGATGATTAGTGTAGATAGAGGGATCAGCGTAATGCCATCGTGGGATGATAAGTGTAGATAGAGGGATCAGCTTAGTGCTATAGTGGGATGATTAGTGCAGATAGAGGGATCAGCGTAATGCCATCGTGGGATGATTAGCGTAGATAGAGTTATCAGCATAGTGCTATCGTTGGATGATTAGTGTAGATAGAGGGATCAGCGTAGTGCTATCGCGGGATGATTAGTGTAGATAGAGGGATCAGCGTAGTGCTATCGCGGGATGATTAGTGTAGATAGAGGGATCAGCGTAGTGCTATCGTGGGATGATTAGTGTAGATAGAGGGATCAGCGTAGTGCTATCGTGGGATGATTAGTGTAGATAGAGGGATCAGCGCAGTGCTATCGTGGGATGATTAGGGTAGATAGAGGGATCAGCGTAGTGCTATCGTGGGATGATTAGTGTAGATAGAGGGATCAGCGTAGTGCTATCGTGGGATGATTAGTGTACATAGAGGGATCAGCGTAGTGCTATTGTGGGATGATTAGTGTAGATAGAGGTAGCAGCATAGTGCCATAGTGGGATGATTAGTGTAGATAGAGGGATCAGCGTAGTGCTATCGTGGGATGATTAGTGTAGATAGAGGTATCAGCGTAGTGCCATCGTGGGATGGTTAGTGTAGAAAGAGGTATCAGCGTAGTGCTATCGTGGGATGATTAGTGTAGATAGAGGGATCAGCGTAGTGCTATCGTGGGATGATTAGTGTAGATAGAGGGATCAGCGTAATGCCATCGTGGGATGATTAGTGTAGATAGTGGTATCAGCGTAGTGCCATCGTGGGATGATTAGTGTAGATAGAGGGATCAGCGTAGAGCTATCGTGGGATGATTAGTGTAGATAGAGGGATCAGCGTAGTGCTATCGTGGGTTGATTAGTGTAGATAGAGGTGTCAGCGCAGTGCTATCGTGGGATGATTAGTGTAGATAGAGGGATCAGCGTAGAGCTATCGTGGGATGATTAGTGTAGATAGAGGGATCAGCGTAGTGCTATCGTGGGTTGATTAGTGTAGATAGAGGTGTCAGCGCAGTGCTATCTTGGGATGATTAGTGTAGATAGAGGGATCAGCGTAGTGCTATCGTGGGATGGTTAGTGTAGATAGAGGTATCAGCGTAGTGCTATCGTGGGATCATTAGTGTAGATAGAGGGATCAGTGTAGTGCTATCCTGGGATGATTAGTGTAGATAGAGGGATCAGCGTAGTGCCATCGTGGGATGATTAGTGTAGATAGAAGTATCAGCTTAGTGCCATCGTGGGATGATTAGTGTAGATAGAGGGATCAGCGTAATGCCATCGTGGGATGATTAGTGTAGATAGAGGGACCAGCGTAGTGCTATCGTGGGATGATTAGTGTAGATAGAGGGATCAGCGTAATGCCATCGTGGGATGATTAGTGTAGATAGAGGGATCAGCGTAGTGCTATCGTGGGATGATTAGTGTAGATAGAGGGATCAGCATAGTGCTATCATGGGATGATTAGTGTAGCTTGAGGTATCAGCGTAGTGCCATCGTGGGATGATTAGTGTAGATAGCGGTATCAGCGTAGTGCTATCGTGGGATGATTAGTGTAGATAGAGGGATCAGCGTAATGCCATCGTGGGATGATTAGTGTAGATAGAGGGATCAGCGTAGTGCTATCGTGGGATGATTAGTGTAGATAGAGGGATTAGCGTAGTGCTATCGTGGGATGATTAGTGTAGATAGAGGTATCAGCGTAGTTCCATCGTGTGATGATTTGTGTAGATAGAGGTATCAGCGTAGTGCTATCGTGGGATGATTAGTGTAGATAGAGGGATCAGCGTAGTGCTATCGTGGGATGATTAGTGTAGATAGAGGGATCAGTGTAGTGCTATCCTGGGATGACTAGTGTAGATAGAGGGATCAGCGTAGTGCCATCGTGGGATGAATAGTGTAGATAGAAGTATCAGCGTAATGCTATCGTGGGATGATTAGTGTAGATAGAGGGATCAGCGTAATGCCATCGTGGGATGATAAGTGTAGATAGAGGGATCAGCTTAGTGCTATAGTGGGATGATTAGTGCAGATAGAGGGATCAGCGTAATGCCATCGTGGGATGATTAGCGTAGATAGAGTTATCAGCATAGTGCTATCGTTGGATGATTAGTGTAGATAGAGGGATCAGCGTAGTGCTATCGCGGGATGATTAGTGTAGATAGAGGGATCAGCGTAGTGCTATCGCGGGATGATTAGTGTAGATAGAGGGATCAGCGTAGTGCTATCGTGGGATGATTAGTGTAGATAGAGGGATCAGCGTAGTGCTATCGTGGGATGATTAGTGTAGATAGAGGGATCAGCGCAGTGCTATCGTGGGATGATTAGGGTAGATAGAGGGATCAGCGTAGTGCTATCGTGGGATGATTAGTGTAGATAGAGGGATCAGCGTAGTGCTATCGTGGGATGATTAGTGTACATAGAGGGATCAGCGTAGTGCTATTGTGGGATGATTAGTGTAGATAGAGGTAGCAGCATAGTGCCATAGTGGGATGATTAGTGTAGATAGAGGGATCAGCGTAGTGCTATCGTGGGATGATTAGTGTAGATAGAGGTATCAGCGTAGTGCCATCGTGGGATGGTTAGTGTAGAAAGAGGTATCAGCGTAGTGCTATCGTGGGATGATTAGTGTAGATAGAGGGATCAGCGTAGTGCTATCGTGGGATGATTAGTGTAGATAGAGGGATCAGCGTAATGCCATCGTGGGATGATTAGTGTAGATAGTGGTATCAGCGTAGTGCCATCGTGGGATGATTAGTGTAGATAGAGGTATCAGCGTAGTGCTATCGTGGGATGATTAGTGTAGATAGAGGGATCAGCGTAGTGCCATCGTGGGATGATTAGTGTAGATAGAGGGATCAGCGTAGTGCTATCGTGGGATGATTAGTGTAGATAGAGGGATCAGCGTAATACCATCGTGGGATGATTAGTGTAGATAAAGGTATCAGCGTAGTGTTATCGTGGGATTATTAGTGTAGATAGAGGTATCAGCGTAGTGCCATCGTGGGATGATTAGGGTAGATAGAGGGATCAGCGTAGTGCCATCGTGGGATGATTAGTGTAGATAGAGGGATCAGCGTAATGCCATCGTGGGATGATTAGTGTAGATAGAGGGATCAGCGTAGTGCCATCGTGGGATGATTAGTGTAGATAGAGGGATCAGCGTAGTGCTATCGTGGGATGATTAGTGTAGATAGAGGGATCAGCGTAGTGCCATCGTGGGATGATTAGTGTAGATAGAGGGATCAGCGTTGTGCTATCGTGGGATGATTAGTGTAGATAGAAGTATCAGCGTAGTGCCATCGTGGGATGATTAGCGTAGATAGAGGGATCAGCGTAGTGCTATCGTGGGATGATTAGTGTAGATAGAGGGATCAGCGTAGTGCTATCGTGGGATGATTAGTGTAGATAGAGGGATCAGCGTAGTGCCATCGTGAGATGATTAGTGTAGATAGAGGGATCAACGTAATGCCATCGTGGGATGATTAGTGTAGATAGAGGGATCAGCGTAGTGCTATCGTGGGTTGATTAGTGTAGATAGAGGGATCAGCGTAATGCCATCGTGGGATGATTAGTGTAGATATTGGGATCACCGTAGTGCTATCGTGGGATGATTAGTGTAGATAGAGGTAGCAGCATAGTGCTATCGTGGGATGATTAGTGTAGATAGAGGTATCAGCGTAGTACTATCGTGGGATGATTAGTGTAGATAGAGGTATCAGCGTAGTGCTATCGTGGGATGATTAGTGTAGATAGAGGTATCAGCGTAATGCCATCATGGGATGATTAGCGTAGATAGAGGTATGAGCGTAGTGCTATCGTGGGATGAATAGTATAGATAGAGGTATCAGCGTAGTGCTATCGTGGGATGATTAGTGTAGATAGAGGTATCAGCGTAGTGCCGTCGTGGGATGATTAGTGTAGATAGAGGTATCAGCGTAGTGCCATCGTGGGATGATTAGTGTAGATAGAGGTATCAGCGTTGTGCCATCGTGGGATGATTAGTGTAGATAGAGGGATCAGCGTAGTGCTATCGTGGGATGATTAGTGTAGATAGAGGTATCAGCGTAGTGCTATCGTGGGATGATTAGTGTAGATAGAGGGATCAGCGTAGTGCCATCGTGGGATGATTAGTGTAGATAGAGGGATCAGCGTAGTGCCATCGTGGGATGATTAGTAGAGGGATCAGCGTAGTGCCATCGTGGGATGATTAGTGTAGATAGAGGGATCAGCGTAGTGCTATCGTGGGATGATTAGTGTAGATAGAGGGATCAGCGTAGTGCTATCGTGGGATGATTAGTGTAGATAGAGGGATCAGCGTACTGCTATCGTGGGATGATTAGTGTAGATAGAGAGATCAGCGTAGTGCTATCGTGGGATGATTAGTGTAGATAGAGGTATCAGCGTAGTGCTATCGTGGGATGATTAGTGTAGATAGAGGGATCAGCGTAGTGACATCGTGGGATGAGCTTAGATAGAGGGATCAGCGTAGTGCTATCGTGGGATGATTAGTGTAGATAGAGGTATCAGCGTAGTGCTATCGTGGGATCATTAGTGTAGATAGAGGTATCAGCGTAGTGCTATCGTGGGATGATTAGTGTAGATAGAGGTATCAGCGTAGTGCCATCTTGGGATGATTAGTGTAGATAGAGGGATCAGCGTAGTGCTATTGTGGGATGATTAGCGTAGATAGAGGTATGAGTGTAGTTCTCTCGTGGGATGATTAGTGTAGATAGACGTTGCAGCATAGTGCTATCGTGGGATGATTAGCGTAGATAGAGGTATCAGCGTAGTGCTATCGTGGGATGATTAGCGTAGATAGAGGTATCAGCGTAGTGCTATCGTGGGATGATTAGCGTAGATAGAGGGATCAGCGTAGTGCTATCGTGGGATGATTAGTGTAGACAGAGGTATCAGCGTTGTGCCATCGTGGGATGATTAGTGTAGATAGAGGTATCAGCGTAATGCTATCGTGGGATGATTAGTGTAGATAGAGGTATCAGCATAGTGCCATTGTGGGATGATTAGTGTAGATAGAGGGATCAGCATAGTGCCCTCGTGGGATGATTAGTGTAGATATAGGTATCAGCATAGTGCAATCGTGGGATCATTAGCGTAGATATAGGTATCAGCATAGTGCTATCGTGGGATGATTAGCGTAGATAGAGGTATCAGCATACTGCTATCGTGGGATGTTTAGCGTAGACAGAGGGATCACCGTAGTGCTATCGTGGGATGATTAGTGTAGATAGAGGTATCAGCGTACTGCTATTGTGGGATGATTAGTGTAGATAGAGGGATCAGCGTAGTGCAATCATGGGCTGATTAGTGTAGATAGAGGGATCAGCGTATTGCTATCATGGGATGATTAGTGTAGATAGAGGTATCAGCATAGTGCTATCGTGGGATGATTAGTGTAGATAGAGGGATCAGCGTAGTGCTATCGTGGGATGATTAGTGTAGATAGAGGTGTCAGCGTAGTGCCATCTTGGGATGATTAGCGTAGATAGAGGTATCAGCGTAGTGCTATCGTGGGATGATTAGTGTAGATAGAGGCATCAGCGTAGTGCTAGTGTGGGATGATTAGTGTAGATAGAGGGATCAGCGTACTGCTATCGTGGGAAGATTATTGTAGATAGAGGGATCAGCGTAGTGCCATCGTGGGATGATTAGTGTAGATAGAGGGATCAGCGTAATGCCATCGTGGGATGATTAGTGTAGATAGAGGGATCAGCGTAGTGCCATCGTGGGATGATTAGTGTAGATAGAGTGATCAGCGTAGTGCTATCGTGGGATGATTAGTGTAGATAGAGGGGTCAGCGTAGTGCTATCGTGGGATGATTAGTGTAGATAGAGGGAACAGCGTAGTGCTATCGTGGGATGATTAGTGTAGATAGAGGGATGAGCGTAGTGCTATCATGGGTTGATTATTGTAGATAGAGGTGTCAGCGTAGTGCTATCATGGGATGATTGGTGTAGATAGAGGGATCAGCGTAGTGCTATCGTGGGATGATTAGTGTAGATAGAGGTATCAGCATAGTGCAATCGTGGGATGATTAGTGTAGAAAGAGGTATCAGCGTAGTGCTATCGTGGGATGATTAGTGTAGATAGAGGGATCAGCGTAATGCCATCGTGGGATGATTAGTGTAGATAGAGGTATCAGCGTAGTGCTATTGTGGGATGATTAGTGTAGATAGAGGTATCAGCGTAGTACTATCGTGGGATGATTAGTGTAGATAGAGGGATCAGCGTAGTGCCATCTTGGGATGATTAGTGTAGATAGAGGGATCAGCGTAATGCCATCGTGGGATGATTAGTGTAGATAGAGGGATCAGCGTAGTGCCATCGTGGGATGATTAGTGTAGATAGAGGGATCAGCGTAGTGCCATCGTGGGATGATTAGTGTAGATAGAGGGGTCAGCGTAGTGCTATCGTCGGATGATTAGTGTAGATAGAGGGATCAGCGTAGTGCTATCTTGGGTTGATTAGTGTAGATAGAGGGATCAGCGTAGTGCTATCGTGGGTTCATTAGTGTAGATAGAGGGATCAGTGTAGTGCTATCCTGGGATGATTAGTGTAGATAGAGGGATCAGCGTAGTGCCATCGTGGGATGATTAGTGTAGATAGAGGGGTCAGCGTAGTGCTATCGTCGGATGATTAGTGTAGATAGAGGGATCAGCGCTGTGCTATCGTGGGATGATTAGTGTAGATAGAGGGAAGAGCGTAGTGCTATCGTGGGATCATTAGTGTATATAGAGGGATCAGTGTAGTGCTATCCTGGGATGATTAGTGTAGATAGAGGGATCAGCGTAGTGCCATCGTGGTATGATTAGTGTAGATAGAAGTATCAGTGTAGTGCCATCGTGGGATGATTAGTGTAGATAGAGGGATCAGCGTAATGCCATCGTGGGATGATTAGTGTAGAAAGAGGGACCAGCGTAGTGCTATCGTGGGATGATTTGTGTAGATAGAGGGATCAGCGTAATGCCATCGTGGGATGATTAGTGAAGATAGAGGAATCAGCGTAGTGCTATCGTGGGATGATTAGTGTAGATAGAGGGATCAGCGTAGTGCTATCGTGGGATGATTAGTGTAGCTAGAGGGATCAGCGTAGTGCCATCATGTGATGATTAGTGTAGATAAAGGTATCAACGTAGTGCTATCGTGGGATGATTAGTGTAGATACAGGTATCAGCGTAGTGCTATCGTGAGATGATTAGTGTAGATAGAGGGATCAGCGTAATGCCATCGTGAGATGACTATTGTAGATAGAGGGATCAGCGTAGTGCTATCGTGGGATGATTAGTGTAGATAGAGGTATCAGCATAGTGCCATCGTGTGATGATTAGTGTAGATAGAGGAATCAGCGTAGTGCTATCGTGGGATGATTAGTGTAGATAGAGGTATCAGCGTAGTGCTATCGTGGGATGATTAGTGTAGGTAGAGGGATCAGCGTAGTGCTATTGTGGGATGATCAGCGTAGTGCTATCGTGGGATGATTAGTGTAGATAGAGGGATCAGCGTAGTGCCATCTTGGGATGATTAGTGTAGATAGAGAGATCAGCGCAGTGCCATCGTGAGATGATTAGTGTAGATAGAGGGATCAGCGTAGTGCTATCGTGGGATGATAAGTGTAGATAGAGGGATCAGCGTAGTGCTATCGTGGGATGATAAGTGTAGATAGAGGGATCAGCGTAGTGCTATCGTGGGATGATTAGTGTAGATAGAGGGATCAGCGTAATGCTATCGTGGGATGATTAGTGTAGATAGAGGGATCAGCGTAATGCTATCGTGGGATGATTAGTGTAGATAGAGGTATCAGCGTAGTGCTATCGTGGGATGATTAGTGTAGATAGAGGGAACAGCGTAGTGCTATCGTGGGATGATTAGTGTAGATAGAGGGAACAGCGTAGTGCTATCGTGGGATGATTAGTGTAGATAGAGGGATCAGCGTAGTGCTATCGTGGGATGATTAGTGTAGATAGAGGTAGCAGCATAGTGCCATCGTGGGATGATTAGTGTAGATAGAGGGATCAGCGTAGTGCTATCGTGGGATGATTAGTGTAGATAGAGGGATCAGCGTAGTGCCATCGTGGGATGATTAGTGTAGATAGAGGGGTCAGCGTAGTGCTATCGTCGGATGATTAGTGTAGATAGAGGGATCAGCGCTGTGCTATCGTGGGATGATTAGTGTAGATAGAGGGAAGAGCGTAGTGCTATCGTGGGATCATTAGTGTATATAGAGGGATCAGTGTAGTGCTATCCTGGGATGATTAGTGTAGATAGAGGGATCAGCGTAGTGCCATCGTGGTATGATTAGTGTAGATAGAAGTATCAGTGTAGTGCCATCGTGGGATGATTAGTGTAGATAGAGGGATCAGCGTAATGCCATCGTGGGATGATTAGTGTAGAAAGAGGGACCAGCGTAGTGCTATCGTGGGATGATTTGTGTAGATAGAGGGATCAGCGTAATGCCATCGTGGGATGATTAGTGAAGATAGAGGAATCAGCGTAGTGCTATCGTGGGATGATTAGTGTAGATAGAGGGATCAGCGTAGTGCTATCGTGGGATGATTAGTGTAGCTAGAGGGATCAGCGTAGTGCCATCATGTGATGATTAGTGTAGATAAAGGTATCAACGTAGTGCTATCGTGGGATGATTAGTGTAGATACAGGTATCAGCGTAGTGCTATCGTGAGATGATAGTGTAGATAGAGGGATCAGCGTAATGCCATCGTGGGATGACTATTGTAGATAGAGGGATCAGCGTAGTGCTATCGTGGGATGATTAGTGTAGATAGAGGTATCACCATAGTGCCATCGTGTGATGATTAGTGTAGATAGAGGAATCAGCGTAGTGCTATCGTGGGATGATTAGTGTAGATAGAGGTATCAGCGTAGTGCTATCGTGGGATGATTAGTGTAGGTAGAGGGATCAGCGTAGTGCTATTGTGGGATGATCAGCGTAGTGCTATCGTGGGATGATTAGTGTAGATAGAGGGATCAGCGTAGTGCCATCTTGGGATGATTAGTGTAGATAGAGGGATCAGCGCAGTGCCATCGTGAGATGATTAGTGTAGATAGAGGGATCAGCGTAGTGCTATCGTGGGATGATAAGTGTAGATAGAGGGATCAGCGTAGTGCTATCGTGGGATGATAAGTGTAGATAGAGGGATCAGCGTAGTGCTATCGTGGGATGATTAGTGTAGATAGAGGGATCAGCGTAATGCTATCGTGGGATGATTAGTGTAGATAGAGGGATCAGCGTAATGCTATCGTGGGATGATTAGTGTAGATAGAGGTATCAGCGTAGTGCTATCGTGGGATGATTAGTGTAGATAGAGGGAACAGCGTAGTGCTATCGTGGGATGATTAGTGTAGATAGAGGGATCAGCGTAGTGCTATCGTGGGATGATTAGTGTAGATAGAGGGATCAGCGTAGTGCTATCGTGGGATGATTAGTGTAGATAGAGGTAGCAGCATAGTGCCATCGTGGGATGATTAGTGTAGATAGAGGGATCAGCGTAGTGCTATCATGGGATGATTAGTGTAGATAGAGGTATCAGCGTAGTGCCATCGTGGGATGGTTAGTGTAGAAAGAGGTATCAGCGTAGTGCTATCGTGGGATGATTAGTGTAGATAGAGGGATCAGCGTAGTGCTATCGTGGGATGATTAGTGTAGATAGAGGGATCAGCGTAATGCCATCGTGGGATGATTAGTGTAGATAGTGGTATCAGCGTAGTGCCATCGTGGGATGATTAGTGTAGATAGAGGTATCAGCGTAGTGCTATCGTGGGATGATTAGTGTAGATAGAGGGATCAGCGTAGTGCCATCGTGGGATGATTAGTGTAGATAGAGGGATCAGCGTAGTGCTATCGTGGGATGATTAGTGTAGATAGAGGGATCAGCGTAATACCATCGTGGGATGATTAGTGTAGATAAAGGTATCAGCGTAGTGTTATCGTGGGATTATTAGTGTAGATAGAGGTATCAGCGTAGTGCCATCGTGGGATGATTAGGGTAGATAGAGGGATCAGCGTAGTGCCATCGTGGGATGATTAGTGTAGATAGAGGGATCAGCGTAATGCCATCGTGGGATGATTAGTGTAGATAGAGGGATCAGCGTAGTGCCATCGTGGGATGATTAGTGTAGATAGAGGGATCAGCGTAGTGCTATCGTGGGATGATTAGTGTAGATAGAGGGATCAGCGTAGTGCCATCGTGGGATGATTAGTGTAGATAGAGGGATCAGCGTTGTGCTATCGTGGGATGATTAGTGTAGATAGAAGTATCAGCGTAGTGCCATCGTGGGATGATTAGCGTAGATAGAGGGATCAGCGTAGTGCTATCATGGGATGATTAGTGTAGATAGAGGGATCAGCGTAGTGCTATCGTGGGATGATTAGTGTAGATAGAGGGATCAGCGTAGTGCCATCGTGAGATGATTAGTGTAGATAGAGGGATCAACGTAATGCCATCGTGGGATGATTAGTGTAGATAGAGGGATCAGCGTAGTGCTATCGTGGGTTGATTAGTGTAGATAGAGGGATCAGCGTAATGCCATCGTGGGATGATTAGTGTAGATATTGGGATCACCGTAGTGCTATCGTGGGATGATTAGTGTAGATAGAGGTAGCAGCATAGTGCTATCGTGGGATGATTAGTGTAGATAGAGGTATCAGCGTAGTACTATCGTGGGATGATTAGTGTAGATAGAGGTATCAGCGTAGTGCTATCGTGGGATGATTAGTGTAGATAGAGGTATCAGCGTAATGCCATCATGGGATGATTAGCGCAGATAGAGGTATGAGCGTAGTGCTATCGTGGGATGAATAGTATAGATAGAGGTATCAGCGTAGTGCTATCGTGGGATGATTAGTGTAGATAGAGGTATCAGCGTAGTGCCGTCGTGGGATGATTAGTGTAGATAGAGGTATCAGCGTAGTGCCATCGTGGGATGATTAGTGTAGATAGAGGTATCAGCGTTGTGCCATCGTGGGATGATTAGTGTAGATAGAGGGATCAGCGTAGTGCCATCGTGGTATGATTAGTGTAGATAGAAGTATCAGTGTAGTGCCATCGTGGGATGATTAGTGTAGATAGAGGGATCAGCGTAATGCCATCGTGGGATGATTAGTGTAGAAAGAGGGACCAGCGTAGTGCTATCGTGGGATGATTTGTGTAGATAGAGGGATCAGCGTAATGCCATCGTGGGATGATTAGTGAAGATAGAGGAATCAGCGTAGTGCTATCGTGGGATGATTAGTGTAGATAGAGGGATCAGCGTAGTGCTATCGTGGGATGATTAGTGTAGCTAGAGGGATCAGCGTAGTGCCATCATGTGATGATTAGTGTAGATAAAGGTATCAACGTAGTGCTATCGTGGGATGATTAGTGTAGATACAGGTATCAGCGTAGTGCTATCGTGAGATGATTAGTGTAGATAGAGGGATCAGCGTAATGCCATCGTGGGATGACTATTGTAGATAGAGGGATCAGCGTAGTGCTATCGTGGGATGATTAGTGTAGATAGAGGTATCAGCATAGTGCCATCGTGTGATGATTAGTGTAGATAGAGGAATCAGCGTAGTGCTATCGTGGGATGATTAGTGTAGATAGAGGTATCAGCGTAGTGCTATCGTGGGATGATTAGTGTAGGTAGAGGGATCAGCGTAGTGCTCTTGTGGGATGATCAGCGTAGTGCTATCGTGGGATGATTAGTGTAGATAGAGGGATCAGCGTAGTGCCATCTTGGGATGATTAGTGTAGATAGAGGGATCAGCGCAGTGCCATCGTGAGATGATTAGTGTAGATAGAGGGATCAGCGTAGTGCTATCGTGGGATGATAAGTGTAGATAGAGGGATCAGCGTAGTGCTATCGTGGGATGATAAGTGTAGATAGAGGGATCAGCGTAGTGCTATCGTGGGATGATTAGTGTAGATAGAGGGATCAGCGTAATGCTATCGTGGGATGATTAGTGTAGATAGAGGGATCAGCGTAATGCTATCGTGGGATGATTAGTGTAGATAGAGGTATCAGCGTAGTGCTATCGTGGGATGATTAGTGTAGATAGAGGGAACAGCGTAGTGCTATCGTGGGATGATTAGTGTAGATAGAGGGAACAGCGTAGTGCTATCGTGGGATGATTAGTGTAGATAGAGGGATCAGCGTAGTGCTATCGTGGGATGATTAGTGTAGATAGAGGTAGCAGCATAGTGCCATCGTGGGATGATTAGTGTAGATAGAGGGATCAGCGTAGTGCTATCGTGGGATGATTAGTGTAGATAGAGGGATCAGCGTAGTGCCATCGTGGGATGATTAGTGTAGATAGAGGGGTCAGCGTAGTGCTATCGTCGGATGATTAGTGTAGATAGAGGGATCAGCGCTGTGCTATCGTGGGATGATTAGTGTAGATAGAGGGAAGAGCGTAGTGCTATCGTGGGATCATTAGTGTATATAGAGGGATCAGTGTAGTGCTATCCTGGGATGATTAGTGTAGATAGAGGGATCAGCGTAGTGCCATCGTGGTATGATTAGTGTAGATAGAAGTATCAGTGTAGTGCCATCGTGGGATGATTAGTGTAGATAGAGGGATCAGCGTAATGCCATCGTGGGATGATTAGTGTAGAAAGAGGGACCAGCGTAGTGCTATCGTGGGATGATTTGTGTAGATAGAGGGATCAGCGTAATGCCATCGTGGGATGATTAGTGAAGATAGAGGAATCAGCGTAGTGCTATCGTGGGATGATTAGTGTAGATAGAGGGATCAGCGTAGTGCTATCGTGGGATGATTAGTGTAGCTAGAGGGATCAGCGTAGTGCCATCATGTGATGATTAGTGTAGATAAAGGTATCAACGTAGTGCTATCGTGGGATGATTAGTGTAGATACAGGTATCAGCGTAGTGCTATCGTGAGATGATAGTGTAGATAGAGGGATCAGCGTAATGCCATCGTGGGATGACTATTGTAGATAGAGGGATCAGCGTAGTGCTATCGTGGGATGATTAGTGTAGATAGAGGTATCACCATAGTGCCATCGTGTGATGATTAGTGTAGATAGAGGAATCAGCGTAGTGCTATCGTGGGATGATTAGTGTAGATAGAGGTATCAGCGTAGTGCTATCGTGGGATGATTAGTGTAGGTAGAGGGATCAGCGTAGTGCTATTGTGGGATGATCAGCGTAGTGCTATCGTGGGATGATTAGTGTAGATAGAGGGATCAGCGTAGTGCCATCTTGGGATGATTAGTGTAGATAGAGGGATCAGCGCAGTGCCATCGTGAGATGATTAGTGTAGATAGAGGGATCAGCGTAGTGCTATCGTGGGATGATAAGTGTAGATAGAGGGATCAGCGTAGTGCTATCGTGGGATGATAAGTGTAGATAGAGGGATCAGCGTAGTGCTATCGTGGGATGATTAGTGTAGATAGAGGGATCAGCGTAATGCTATCGTGGGATGATTAGTGTAGATAGAGGGATCAGCGTAATGCTATCGTGGGATGATTAGTGTAGATAGAGGTATCAGCGTAGTGCTATCGTGGGATGATTAGTGTAGATAGAGGGAACAGCGTAGTGCTATCGTGGGATGATTAGTGTAGATAGAGGGATCAGCGTAGTGCTATCGTGGGATGATTAGTGTAGATAGAGGGATCAGCGTAGTGCTATCGTGGGATGATTAGTGTAGATAGAGGTAGCAGCATAGTGCCATCGTGGGATGATTAGTGTAGATAGAGGGATCAGCGTAGTGCTATCGTGGGATGATTAGTGTAGATAGAGGTATCAGCGTAGTGCCATCGTGGGATGGTTAGTGTAGAAAGAGGTATCAGCGTAGTGCTATCGTGGGATGATTAGTGTAGATAGAGGGATCAGCGTAGTGCTATCGTGGGATGATTAGTGTAGATAGAGGGATCAGCGTAATGCCATCGTGGGATGATTAGTGTAGATAGTGGTATCAGCGTAGTGCCATCGTGGGATGATTAGTGTAGATAGAGGTATCAGCGTAGTGCTATCGTGGGATGATTAGTGTAGATAGAGGGATCAGCGTAGTGCCATCGTGGGATGATTAGTGTAGATAGAGGGATCAGCGTAGTGCTATCGTGGGATGATTAGTGTAGATAGAGGGATCAGCGTAATACCATCGTGGGATGATTAGTGTAGATAAAGGTATCAGCGTAGTGTTATCGTGGGATTATTAGTGTAGATAGAGGTATCAGCGTAGTGCCATCGTGGGATGATTAGGGTAGATAGAGGGATCAGCGTAGTGCCATCGTGGGATGATTAGTGTAGATAGAGGGATCAGCGTAATGCCATCGTGGGATGATTAGTGTAGATAGAGGGATCAGCGTAGTGCCATCGTGGGATGATTAGTGTAGATAGAGGGATCAGCGTAGTGCTATCGTGGGATGATTAGTGTAGATAGAGGGATCAGCGTAGTGCCATCGTGGGATGATTAGTGTAGATAGAGGGATCAGCGTTGTGCTATCGTGGGATGATTAGTGTAGATAGAAGTATCAGCGTAGTGCCATCGTGGGATGATTAGCGTAGATAGAGGGATCAGCGTAGTGCTATCATGGGATGATTAGTGTAGATAGAGGGATCAGCGTAGTGCTATCGTGGGATGATTAGTGTAGATAGAGGGATCAGCGTAGTGCCATCGTGAGATGATTAGTGTAGATAGAGGGATCAACGTAATGCCATCGTGGGATGATTAGTGTAGATAGAGGGATCAGCGTAGTGCTATCGTGGGTTGATTAGTGTAGATAGAGGGATCAGCGTAATGCCATCGTGGGATGATTAGTGTAGATATTGGGATCACCGTAGTGCTATCGTGGGATGATTAGTGTAGATAGAGGTAGCAGCATAGTGCTATCGTGGGATGATTAGTGTAGATAGAGGTATCAGCGTAGTACTATCGTGGGATGATTAGTGTAGATAGAGGTATCAGCGTAGTGCTATCGTGGGATGATTAGTGTAGATAGAGGTATCAGCGTAATGCCATCATGGGATGATTAGCGCAGATAGAGGTATGAGCGTAGTGCTATCGTGGGATGAATAGTATAGATAGAGGTATCAGCGTAGTGCTATCGTGGGATGATTAGTGTAGATAGAGGTATCAGCGTAGTGCCGTCGTGGGATGATTAGTGTAGATAGAGGTATCAGCGTAGTGCCATCGTGGGATGATTAGTGTAGATAGAGGTATCAGCGTTGTGCCATCGTGGGATGATTAGTGTAGATAGAGGGATCAGCGAAGTGCTATCGTGGGATGATTAGTGTAGATAGAGGTATCAGCGTAGTGCTATCGTGGGATGATTAGTGTAGATAGAGGAATCAGCGTAGTGCCATCGTGGGATGATTAGTGTAGATAGAGGGATCAGTGTAGTGCCATCGTGGGATGATTAGTAGAGGGATCAGCGTAGTGCCATCGTGGGATGATTAGTGTAGATAGAGGGATCAGCGTAGTGTTATCGTGGGATGATTAGTGTAGATAGAGGGATCAGCGTAGTGCTATCGTGGGATGATTAGTGTAGATAGAGGGATCAGCGTACTGCTATCGTGGGATGATTAGTGTAGATAGAGAGATCAGCGTAGTGCTATCGTGGGATGATTAGCGTAGATAGAGGTATCAGCGTAGTGCTATCGTGGGATGATTAGTGTAGATAGAGGGATCAGCGTAGTGACATCGTGGGATGAGCTTAGATAGAGGGATCAGCGTAGTGCTATCGTGGGATCATTAGTGTAGATAGAGGTATCAGCGTAGTGCTATCGTGGGATCATTAGTGTAGATAGAGGTATCAGCGTAGTGCTATCGTGGGATGATTAGTGTAGATAGAGGTATCAGCGTAGTGCCATCTTGGGATGATTAGTGTAGATAGAGGGATCAGCGTAGTGCTATTGTGGGATGATTAGCGTAGATAGAGGTATGAGTGTAGTTCTCTCGTGGGATGATTAGTGTAGATAGACGTTGCAGCATAGTGCTATCGTGGGATGATTAGCGTAGATAGAGGTATCAGCGTAGTGCTATCGTGGGATGATTAGCGTAGATAGAGGTATCAGCGTAGTGCTATCGTGGGATGATTAGCGTAGATAGAGGGATCAGCGTAGTGCTATCGTGGGATGATTAGTGTAGACAGAGGTATCAGCGTTGTGCCATCGTGGGATGATTAGTGTAGATAGAGGTATCAGCGTAATGCTATCGAGGGATGATTAGTGTAGATAGAGGTATCAGCATAGTGCCATTGTGGGATGATTAGTGTAGATAGAGGGATCAGCATAGTGCCCTCGTGGGATGATTAGTGTAGATATAGGTATCAGCATAGTGCAATCGTGGGATCATTAGCGTAGATATAGGTATCAGCATAGTGCTATCGTGGGATGATTAGCGTAGATAGAGGTATCAGCATACTGCTATCGTGGGATGTTTAGCGTAGACAGAGGGATCACCGTAGTGCTATCGTGGGATGATTAGTGTAGATAGAGGTATCAGCGTACTGCTATTGTGGGATGATTAGTGTAGATAGAGGGATCAGCGTAGTGCAATCATGGGCTGATTAGTGTAGATAGAGGGATCAGCGTATTGCTATCATGGGATGATTAGTGTAGATAGAGGTATCAGCATAGTGCTATCGTGGGATGATTAGTGTAGATAGAGGGATCAGCGTAGTGCTATCGTGGGATGATTAGTGTAGATAGAGGTGTCAGCGTAGTGTCATCTTGGGATGATTAGCGTAGATAGAGGTATCAGCGTAGTGCTATCGTGGGATGATTAGTGTAGATAGAGGCATCAGCGTAGTGCTAGTGTGGGATGATTAGTGTAGATAGAGGGATCAGCGTACTGCTATCGTGGGAAGATTATTGTAGATAGAGGGATCAGCGTAGTGCCATCGTGGGATGATTAGTGTAGATAGAGGGATCAGCGTAATGCCATCGTGGGATGATTAGTGTAGATAGAGGGATCAGCGTAGTGCCATCGTGGGATGATTAGTGTAGATAGAGGGATCAGCGTAGTGCTATCGTGGGATGATTAGTGTAGATAGAGGGGTCAGCGTAGTGCTATCGTGGGATGATTAGTGTAGATAGAGGGAACAGCGTAGTGCTATCGTGGGATGATTAGTGTAGATAGAGGGATCAGCGTAGTGCTATCATGGGTTGATTATTGTAGATAGAGGTGTCAGCGTAGTGCTATCGTGGGATGATTGGTGTAGATAGAGGGATCAGCGTAGTGCTATCGTGGGATGATTAGTGTAGATAGAGGTATCAGCATAGTGCAATCGTGGGATGATTAGTGTAGAAAGAGGTATCAGCGTAGTGCTATCGTGGGATGATTAGTGTAGATAGAGGGATCAGCGTAATGCCATCGTGGGATGATTAGTGTAGATAGAGGTATCAGCGTAGTGCTATTGTGGGATGATTAGTGTAGATAGAGGTATCAGCGTAGTACTATAGTGGGATGATTAGTGTAGATAGAGGGATCAGCGTAGTGCCATCTTGGGATGATTAGTGTAGATAGAGGGATCAGCGTAATGCCATCGTGGGATGATTAGTGTAGATAGAGGGATCAGCGTAGTGCCATCGTGGGATGATTAGTGTAGATAGAGGGATCAGCGTAGTGCCATCGTGGGATGATTAGTGTAGATAGAGGGATCAGCGTAGTGCTATCGTGGGTTCATTAGTGTAGATAGAGGAATCAGTGTAGTGCTATCCTGGGATGATTAGTGTAGATAGAGGGATCAGCGTAGTGCCATCGTGGGATGATTAGCGTAGATAGAGGGGTCAGCGTAGTGCTATCGTCGGATGATTAGTGTAGATAGAGGGATCAGCGCTGTGCTATCGTGGGATGATTAGTGTAGATAGAGGGAAGAGCGTAGTGCTATCGTGGGATCATTAGTGTATATAGAGGGATCAGTGTAGTGCTATCCTGGGATGATTAGTGTAGATAGAGGGATCAGCGTAGTGCCATCGTGGTATGATTAGTGTAGATAGAAGTATCAGTGTAGTGCCATCGTGGGATGATTAGTGTAGATAGAGGGATCAGCGTAATGCCATCGTGGGATGATTAGTGTAGAAAGAGGGACCAGCGTAGTGCTATCGTGGGATGATTTGTGTAGATAGAGGGATCAGCGTAATGCCATCGTGGGATGATTAGTGAAGATAGAGGAATCAGCGTAGTGCTATCGTGGGATGATTAGTGTAGATAGAGGGATCAGCGTAGTGCTATCGTGGGATGATTAGTGTAGCTAGAGGGATCAGCGTAGTGCCATCGTGTGATGATTAGTGTAGATAAAGGTATCAACGTAGTGCTATCGTGGGATGATTAGTGTAGATACAGGTATCAGCGTAGTGCTATCGTGAGATGATTAGTGTAGATAGAGGGATCAGCGTAATGCCATCGTGGGATGACTATTGTAGATAGAGGGATCAGCGTAGTGCTATCGTGGGATGATTAGTGTAGATAGAGGTATCAGCATAGTGCCATCGTGTGATGATTAGTGTAGATAGAGGAATCAGCGTAGTGCTATCGTGGGATGATTAGTGTAGATAGAGGTATCAGCGTAGTGCTATCGTGGGATGATTAGTGTAGGTAGAGGGATCAGCGTAGTGCTATTGTGGGATGATCAGCGTAGTGCTATCGTGGGATGATTAGTGTAGATAGAGGGATCAGCGTAGTGCCATCTTGGGATGATTAGTGTAGATAGAGGGATCAGCGCAGTGCCATCGTGAGATGATTAGTGTAGATAGAGGGATCAGCGTAGTGCTATCGTGGGATGATAAGTGTAGATAGAGGGATCAGCGTAGTGCTATCGTGGGATGATAAGTGTAGATAGAGGGATCAGCGTAGTGCTATCGTGGGATGATTAGTGTAGATAGAGGGATCAGCGTAATGCTATCGTGGGATGATTAGTGTAGATAGAGGGATCAGCGTAATGCTATCGTGGGATGATTAGTGTAGATAGAGGTATCAGCGTAGTGCTATCGTGGGATGATTAGTGTAGATAGAGGGAACAGCGTAGTGCTATCGTGGGATGATTAGTGTAGATAGAGGGATCAGCGTAGTGCTATCGTGGGATGATTAGTGTAGATAGAGTTATCAGCGCAGTGCTATCGTGGGATGATTAGTGTAGATAGAGGGATCAGCGCAGTGCTATCGTGGGATGATTAGTGTAGATAGAGGGATCAGCGTAGTGCCGTCGTGGGATGATTAGTGTAGATAGAGGTATCAGCGTAGTGCCGTCGTGGGATGATTAGTGTAGATAGAGGGATCAGCGTAGTGCCATCGTAGGATGATTAGTGTAGATAGAGGGATCAGCGTAGTGCTATCGTGGGATGATTAGTGTAGATAGAGGGATCAGCGTAGTGCTATCGTGGGATGATTAGTGTAGATAGAGGGATCAGCGTAGTGCTATCGTGGGATGATTAGTGTAGATAGAGGGATCAGCGTACTGCTATCGTGGGATGATTAGTGTAGATAGAGAGATCAGCGTAGTGCTATCGTGGGAAGATTAGTGTAGATAGAGGTATCAGCGTAGTGCTATCGTGGGATGATTAGTGTAGATAGAGGGATCAGCGTAGTGACATCGTGGGATGAGCTTAGATAGAGGGATCAGCGTAGTGCTATCGTGGGATGATTAGTGTAGATAGAGGTATCAGCGTAGTGCTATCGTGGGATCATTAGTGTAGATAGAGGTATCAGCGTAGTGCTATCGTGGGATGATTAGTGTAGATAGAGGTATCAGCGTAGTGCCATCTTGGGATGATTAGTGTAGATAGAGGGATCAGCGTAGTGCTATTGTGGGATGATTAGCGTAGATAGAGGTATGAGTGTAGTTCTCTCGTGGGATGATTAGTGTAGATAGACGTTGCAGCATAGTGCTATCGTGGGATGATTAGTGTAGATAGAGGTATCAGCGTAGTGCTATCGTGGGATGATTAGCGTAGATAGAGGTATCAGCGTAGTGCTATCGTGGGATGATTAGCGTAGATAGAGGGATCAGCGTAGTGCTATCGTGGGATGATTAGTGTAGATAGAGGTATCAGCATAGTGCCATTGTGGGATGATTAGTGTAGATAGAGGGATCAGCGTAATGCTATCGTGGGATGATTAGTGTAGATAGAGGTATCAGCATAGTGCCATTGTGGGATGATTAGTGTAGATAGAGGGATCAGCATAGTGCCCTCGTGGGATGATTAGTGTAGATATAGGTATCAGCATAGTGCAATCGTGGGATCATTAGCGTAGATAGAGGTATCAGCATACTGCTATCGTGGGATGTTTAGCGTAGACAGAGGGATCACCGTAGTGCTATCGTGGGATGATTAGTGTAGATAGAGGTATCAGCGTACTGCTATTGTGG
This sequence comes from Taudactylus pleione, assembly GCA_031769625.1. NCBI lineage: Eukaryota > Metazoa > Chordata > Amphibia > Anura > Myobatrachidae > Taudactylus > Taudactylus pleione. The sequence continues at coordinate 31,884 of JAUIMM010001777.1, read as the reverse complement.
GATGATTAGTGTAGATAGAGGGATCAGCGTAGTGCAATCATGGGCTGATTAGTGTAGATAGAGGGATCAGCGTAGTGCCATCGTGGGATGATTAGTGTAGATAGAGGGATCAGCGTAATGCCATCGTGGGATGTTTAGTGTAGATAGAGGGATCAGCGTAGTGCCATCGTGGGATGATTAGTGTAGATAGAGGGATCAGCGTAGAGCTATCGTGGAATGATTAGTGTAGATAGAGGGGTCAGCGTAGTACTATCGTGGGATGAATAGTGTAGATAGAGGGATCAGCGTAGTGCTATCGTGGGATGATTAGTGTAGATAGAGGGATCAGCGTAGTGCTATCGTGGGTTGATTATTATAGATAGAGGAGTCAGCGCAGTGCTATCGTGGGATGATTAGTGTAGATAGAGGGATCAGCGTAGTGCTATCGTGGGATGATTAGTGTAGATAGAGGTTTCAGCGTAGTGCTATCGTGGGATCATTAGTGTAGATATTGGGATCAGTGCAGTGCTATCCTGGGATGATTAGTGTAGATAGAGGGATCAGCGTAGTGCCATCGTGGGATGATTAGTGTAGATAGAGGGATCAGCGTAATGCCATCGTGGGATGATTAGTGTAGATAGAGGGACCAGCGTAGTGCCATCGTGGGATGATTAGTGTAGATAGAGGGACCAGCGTAGTGCTATCGTGGGATGATTAGTGTAGATAGAGGGATCAGCGTAATGCTATCATGGGATGACTAGTGTAGATAGAGGGATCAGCGTAGTGCTATCGTGGGATGATTAGCGTAGATAGAGGTAGCAGCGTAGTGCTATCGTGGGATGATTAGCGTAGATAGAGGTATCAGCGTACTGCTATCGTGGGATGATTAGCATAGATAGAGGGATCAGCGTAGTGCCATTGAGGGATTATTAGTGTAGATAGAGGGATCAGCGTAGTGCTATCGTGGGATGATTAGTGTAGATAGAGGTATCAGCGTAGTGCTGTCGTGGGATGGTTAGCGTAGATAGAGGTATCAGCGTAATGCCATCGTGGGATGATTAGCGTAGATAGAGGTATCAGCATAGTGCCATCGTGGGATGATTAGTGTAGAAAGAGGTATCAGCGTAGTGCTATCGTGGGATGATTAGTGTAGATAGAGGTATCAGCATAGTGCTATCGTGGGATGATTAGTGTAGATAGAAGTATCAGCGTAGTGCCATCGTGGGATGATTAGCGTAGATAGAGGGATCAGCGTAGTGCTATCGTGGGATGATTAGTGTAGAAAGAGGGATCAGCGTAGTGCTATCGTGGGATGATTAGTGTAGATAGAGGGATCAGCGTAGTGCCATCGTGAGATGATTAGTGTAGATAGAGGGATCAGCGTAATGCCATCGTGGGATGATTAGTGTACATAGAGGGATCAGCGTAGTGCTATCGTGGGATGATTAGTGTAGATAGAGGGATCAGCGTAATGCCATCGTGGGATGATTAGCGTAGATAGAGGGATCAGCGTAGTGCTATCGTGGGATGATTAGTGTAGATAGAGGTATCAGCGTACTGCTATTGTGGGATGATTAGTGTAGATAGAGGGATCAGCGTATTGCTATCGTGGGATGATTAGTGTAGATAGAGGTAGCAGCGTAGTGCCATCGTGGGATGATTAGTGTAGATAGAGGGATCAGTGTAGTGCTATTGTGGGATGATTAGTGTAGATAGAGGTATCAGCGTAGTGCCATCGTGGGATGATTAGTGTAGATAGAGGTATCAGCGTAGTGCTATCGTGGGATGATTAGTGTAGATAGAGGTATCAGCGAAGTGCCATCGTCGGATGATTAGTGTAGATAGAGGGGTCAGCGTAGTACTATCGTGGGATGAATAGTGTAGATAGAGGGATCAGCGTAGTGCTATCGTGGGATGATTAGTGTAGATAGAGGGATCAGCGTAGTGCTATCGTGGGTTGATTATTATAGATAGAGGAGTCAGCGCAGTGCTATCGTGGGATGATTAGTGTAGATAGAGGGATCAGCGTAGTGCTATCGTGGGATGATTAGTGTAGATAGAGGTTTCAGCGTAGTGCTATCGTGGGATCATTAGTGTAGATATTGGGATCAGTGCAGTGCTATCCTGGGATGATTAGTGTAGATAGAGGGATCAGCGTAGTGCCATCGTGGGATGATTAGTGTAGATAGAGGGATCAGCGTAATGCCATCGTGGGATGATTAGTGTAGATAGAGGGACCAGCGTAGTGCCATCGTGGGATGATTAGTGTAGATAGAGGGACCAGCGTAGTGCTATCGTGGGATGATTAGTGTAGATAGAGGGATCAGCGTAATGCTATCATGGGATGACTAGTGTAGATAGAGAGATCAGCGTAGTGCTATCGTGGGATGATTAGCGTAGATAGAGGTAGCAGCGTAGTGCTATCGTGGGATGATTAGCGTAGATAGAGGTATCAGCGTACTGCTATCGTGGGATGATTAGCATAGATAGAGGGATCAGCGTAGTGCCATTGAGGGATTATTAGTGTAGATAGAGGGATCAGCGTAGTGCTATCGTGGGATGATTAGTGTAGATAGAGGTATCAGCGTAGTGCTGTCGTGGGATGGTTAGCGTAGATAGAGGTATCAGCGTAATGCCATCGTGGGATGATTAGCGTAGATAGAGGTATCAGCATAGTGCCATCGTGGGATGATTAGTGTAGAAAGAGGTATCAGCGTAGTGCTATCGTGGGATGATTAGTGTAGATAGAGGTATCAGCATAGTGCTATCGTGGGATGATTAGTGTAGATAGAAGTATCAGCGTAGTGCCATCGTGGGATGATTAGCGTAGATAGAGGGATCAGCGTAGTGCTATCGTGGGATGATTAGTGTAGAAAGAGGGATCAGCGTAGTGCTATCGTGGGATGATTAGTGTAGATAGAGGGATCAGCGTAGTGCCATCGTGAGATGATTAGTGTAGATAGAGGGATCAGCGTAATGCCATCGTGGGATGATTAGTGTAGATAGAGGGATCAGCGTAGTGCTATCGTGGGATGATTAGTGTAGATAGAGGGATCAGCGTAATGCCATCGTGGGATGATTAGCGTAGATAGAGGGATCAGCGTAGTGCTATCGTGGGATGATTAGTGTAGATAGAGGTATCAGCGTACTGCTATTGTGGGATGATTAGTGTAGATAGAGGGATCAGCGTATTGCTATCGTGGGATGATTAGTGTAGATAGAGGTAGCAGCGTAGTGCCATCGTGGGATGATTAGTGTAGATAGAGGGATCAGTGTAGTGCTATTGTGGGATGATTAGTGTAGATAGAGGTATCAGCGTAGTGCCATCGTGGGATGATTAGTGTAGATAGAGGTATCAGCGTAGTGCTATCGTGGGATGATTAGTGTAGATAGAGGTATCAGCGAAGTGCCATCGTCGGATGATTAGTGTAGATAGAGGGATCAGCGTAATGCTATTGTGGGATGACTAGTGTAGATAGAGGGATCAGCGTAGTGCTACCGTGGGATGATTAGTGTAGATATAGGTAGCAGCGTAGTGCCATCGTGGGATGATTAGTGTAGATAGAGGGATCAGTGTAGTGCTATCGTGGGATGATTAGTGTAGATAGAGGTATCAGCGTAGTGCCATCGTGGGATGATTAGTGTAGATAGAGGTATTAGCGTAGTGCTATCATGGGATGATTAGTGTAGATAGAGGTATCAGCGAAGTGACATCGTCGGATGATTAGTGTAGATAGAGGTATCAGCGTAGTGCTATCGTGGGATGATTAGTGAAGATAGAGGATCAGCGTAGTGCTATCGTGGGATGATTAGTGTAGACAGAGGGATCAGCGTAATGCCATCGTGGGATGATTAGAGTAGATAGAGGTATCAGCGTAGTGCTATCGTGGGATGATTAGTGTAGATAGAGGTATCAGCGTAGTGCTATCGTGGGATGATTAGTGTAGATAGAGGGATCAGCGTAGTGCCATCGTGGGATGATAAGTGTAGATAGAGGGATCAGCGTAATGCCATCGTGGGATGATTAGTGTAGATAGAGGGATCAGTGTAGTGCCATCGTGGGATGATTAGTGTAGATAGAGGGATCAGCGTAGTGCCATCGTGGGATGATTAGTGTAGATAGAGGGATCAGCGTAGAGCTATCGTGGGATGATTAGTGTAGATAGAGGGATCAGCATAGTGCTATCGTGGGTTGATTAGTGTAGATAGAGGTGTCAGCGCAGTGCTATCGTGGGATGATTAGTGTAGATAGAGGGATCAGCGTAGTGCTATCGTGGGATGGTTAGTGTAGATAGAGGTATCAGCGTAGTGCTATCGTGGGATCATTAGTGTATTTAGAGGGATCAGTGTAGTGCTATCCTGGGATGATTAGTGTAGATAGAGGGATCAGCGTAGTGCCATCGTGGGATGATTAGTGTAGATAGAAGTATCAGCTTAGTGCCATCGTGGGATGATTAGTGTAGATAGAGGGATCAGCGTAATGCCATCGTGGGATGATTAGTGTAGATAGAGGGACCAGCGTAGTGCTATCGTGGGATGATTAGTGTAGATAGAGGGATCAGCGTAATGCCATTGTGGGATGATTAGTGTAGATAGAGGGATCAGCGTAGTGCTATCGTGGGATGATTAGTGTAGATAGAGGGATCAGCATAGTGCTATCATGGGATGATTAGTGTAGCTTGAGGTATCAGCGTAGTGCCATCGTGTGATGATTAGTGTAGATAGAGGTATCAGCGTAGTGCCATCGTGGGATGATTAGTGTAGATAGCGGTATCAGTATAGTGCTATCGTGGGATGATTAGTGTAGATAGAGGGATCAGCGTAATGCCATCGTGGGATGATTAGTGTAGATAGAGGGATCAGCGTAGTGCTATCGTGGGATGATTAGTGTAGATAGAGGGATTAGCGTAGTGCTATCGTGGGATGATTAGTGTAGATAGAGGTATCAGCGTAGTTCCATCGTGTGATGATTAGTGTAGATAGAGGTATCAGCGTAGTGCTATCGTGGGATGATTAGTGTAGATAGAGGGAACAGCGTAGTGCTATCGTGGGATGATTAGTGTAGATAGAGGGATCAGTGTAGTGCTATCCTGGCATGACTAGTGTAGATAGAGGGATCAGCGTAGTGCCATCGTGGGATTAATAGTGTAGATAGAAGTATCAGCGTAATGCTATCGTGGGATGATTAGTGTAGATAGAGGGATCAGCGTAATGCCATCGTGGGATGATAAGTGTAGATAGAGGGATCAGCTTAGTGCTATAGTGGGATGATTAGTGCAGATAGAGGGATCAGCGTAATGCCATCGTGGGATGATTAGCGTAGATAGAGTTATCAGCATAGTGCTATCGTTGGATGATTAGTGTAGATAGAGGGATCAGCGTAGTGCTATCGTGGGATGATTAGTGTAGATAGAGGGATCAGCGTAGTGCTATCACGGGATGATTAGTGTATATAGAGGGATCAGCGTAGTGCTATCGTGGGATGATTAGTGTAGATAGAGGGATCAGCGCAGTGCTATCGTGGGATGATTAGGGTAGATAGAGGGATCAGCGTAGTGCTATCGTGGGATGATTAGTGTAGATAGAGGGATCAGCGTAGTGCTATCGTGGGATGATTAGTGTAGATAGAGGGATCAGCGTAGTGCTATTGTGGGATGATTAGTGTAGATAGAGGGATCAGCGTTGTGCTATCGTGGGATGATTAGTGTAGATAGAAGTATCAGCGTAGTGCTATCGTGGGATGATTAGTGTAGATAGAGGGATCAGCGTATTGCTATCGTGGGATGATTAGTGTAGATAGAGGTAGCAGCGTAGTGCCATCGTGGGATGATTAGTGTAGATAGAGGGATCAGTGTAGTGCTATCGTGGAAAGATTAGTGTAGATAGAGGTGTCAGCGCAGTGCCATCGTGGGATGATTAGTGTAGATAGAGGTATTAGCGTAGTGCTATCATGGGATGATTAGTGTAGATAGAGGTATCAGCGAAGTGCCATCGTCAGATGATTAGTGTAGATAGAGGTATCAGCGTAGTGCTATCGTGGGATGATTAGTGAAGATAGAGGATCAGCGTAGTGCTATCGTGGGATGATTAGTGTAGACAGAGGGATCAGCGTAATGCCATCGTGGGATGATTAGAGTAGATAGAGGTATCAGCGTAGTGCTATCGTGGGATGATTAGTGTAGATAGAGGTATCAGCGTAGTGCTATCGTGGGATGATTAGTGTAGATAGAGGGATCAGCGTAATGCCATCGTGGGATGATTAGTGTAGATAGAGGGATCAGCGTAGTGCCATCGTAGGATGATTAGTGTAGATAGAGGGATCAGCGTAGTGCCATCGTGGGATGATTAGTGTAGATTGAGGGATCAGCGTAGAGCTATCGTGGGATGGTTAGTGTAGATAGAGGGATCAGCGTAGTGCTATCGTGGGTTGATTAGTGTAGATAGAGGTGTCAGCGCAGTGCTATCGTGGGATGATTAGTGTAGATAGAGGGATCAGCGTAGAGCTATCGTGGGATGATTAGTGTAGATAGAGGGATCAGCGTAGTGCTATCGTGGGTTGATTAGTGTAGATAGAGGTGTCAGCGCAGTGCTATCGTGGGATGATTAGTGTAGATAGAGGGATCAGCGTAGTGCTGTCGTGGGATGGTTAGTGTAGATAGAGGTATCAGCGTAGTGCTATCGTGGGATCATTAGTGTAGATAGAGGGATCAGTGTAGTGCTATCCTGGGATGATTAGTGTAGATAGAGGGATCAGCGTAGTGCCATCGTGGGATGATTAGTGTAGATAGAAGTATCAGCTTAGTGCCATCGTGGGATGATTAGTTTAGATAGAGGGATCAGCGTAATGCCATCGTGGGATGATTAGTGTAGATAGAGGGACCAGCGTAGTGCTATCGTGGGATGATTAGTGTAGATAGAGGGATCAGCGTAATGCCATCGTGGGATGATTAGTGTAGATAGAGGGATCAGCGTAGTGCTATCGTGGGATGATTAGTGTAGATAGAGGGATCAGCATAGTGCTATCATGGGATGATTAGTGTAGCTTGAGGTATCAGCGTAGTGCCATCGTGTGATGATTAGTGTAGATAGAGGTATCAGCGTAGTGCTATCGTGGGATGATTAGTGTAGATAGCGGTATCAGCATAGTGCTATCGTGGGATGATTAGTGTAGATAGAGGGATCAGCATAATGCCATCGTGGGATGATTAGTGTAGATAGAGGGATCAGCGTAGTGCTATCGTGGGATGATTAGTGTAGATAGACGGATTAGCGTAGTGCTATCGTGGGATGATTAGTGTAGATAGAGGTATCAGCGTAGTTCCATCGTGTGTTGATTAGTGTAGATAGAGGTATCAGCGTAGTGCTATCGTGGGATGATTAGTGTAGATAGAGGGATCAGCGTAGTGCTATCGTGGGATGATTAGTGTAGATAGAGGGATCAGTGTAGTGCTATCCTGGGATGACTAGTGTAGATAGAGGGATCAGCGTAGTGCCATCGTGGGATGAATAGTGTAGATAGAAGTATCAGCGTAATGCTATCGTGGGATGATTAGTGTAGATAGAGGGATCAGCGTAATGCCATCGTGGGATGATAAGTGTAGATAGAGGGATCAGCTTAGTGCTATAGTGGGATGATTAGTGCAGATAGAGGGATCAGCGTAATGCCATCGTGGGATGATTAGCGTAGATAGAGTTATCAGCATAGTGCTATCATTGGATGATTAGTGTAGATAGAGGGATCAGCGTAGTGCTATCGCGTGATGATTAGTGTAGATAGAGGGATCAGCGTAGTGCTATCGCGGGATGATTAGTGTAGATAGAGGGATCAGCGTAGTGCTATCGTGGGATGATTAGTGTAGATAGAGGGATCAGCGTAGTGCTATCGTGGGATGATTAGTGTAGATAGAGGGATCAGCGCAGTGCTATCGTGGGATGATTAGGGTAGATAGAGGGATCAGCGTAGTGCTATCGTGGGATGATTAGTGTAGATAGAGGGATCAGCGTAGTGCTATCGTGGGATGATTAGTGTAGATAGAGGGATCAGCGTAGTGCTATTGTGGGATGATTAGTGTAGATAGAGGTAGCAGCTCGTGGGATGATTAGTGTAGATAGAGGGATCAGCGTAGTGCTATCGTGGGATGATTAGTGTAGATAGAGGTATCAGCGTAGTGCCATCGTGGGATGGTTAGTGTAGAAAGAGGTATCAGTGTAGTGCTATCGTGGGATGATTAGTGTAGATAGAGGGATCAGCGTAGTGCTATCGTGGGATGATTAGTGTAGATAGAGGGATCAGCGTAATGCCATCGTGGGATGATTAGTGTAGATAGAGGTATCAGCGTAGTGCCATCGTGGGATGATTAGTGTAGATAGAGGTATCAGCGTAGTGCTATCGTGGGATGATTAGTGTAGATAGAGGGATCAGCGTAGTGTCATCGTGGGATGATTAGTGTAGATAGAGGGATCAGCGTAGTGCTATCGTGGGATGATTAGTGTAGATAGAGGGATCAGCGTAATACCATCGTGGGATGATTAGTGTAGATAAAGGTATCAGCGTAGTGTTATCGTGGGATTATTAGTGTAGATAGAGGTATCAGCATAGTGCTATCGTGGGATGATTAGGGTAGATAGAGGGATCAGCGTAGTGCCATCGTGGGATGATTAGTGTAGATAGAGGGATCAGCGTAATGCCATCGTGGGATGATTAGTGTAGATAGAGGGATCAGCGTAGTGCCATCGTGGGATGATTAGTGTAGATAGAGGGATCAGCGTAGTGCTATTGTGGGATGATTAGTGTAGATAGAGGGATCAGCGTAGTGCCATCGTGGGATGATTAGTGTAGATAGAGGGATCAGCGTTGTGCTATCGTGGGATGATTAGTGTAGATAGAAGTATCAGCGTAGTGCCATCGTGGGATTATTAGCGTAGATAGAGGGATCAGCGTAGTGCTATCGTGGGATGATTAGTGTAGATAGAGGGATCAGCGTAGTGCTATCGTGGGATGATTAGTGTAGATAGAGGGATCAGCGTAGTGCCATCGTGAGATGATTAGTGTAGATAGAGGGATCAACGTAATGCCATCGTGGGATGATTAGTGTAGATAGAGGGATCAGCGTAGTGCTATCATGGGTTGATTAGTGTAAATAGAGGGATCAGCGTAATGCCATCGTGGGATGATTAGTGTAGATATTGGGATCACCGTAGTGCTATCGTGGGATGATTAGTGTAGATAGAGGTAGCAGCATAGTGCTATCGTTGGATGATTAGTGTAGATAGAGGTATCAGCGTAGTACTATCGTGGGATGATTAGTGTAGATAGAGGTATCAGCGTAGTGCTATCGTGGGATGATTAGTGTAGATAGAGGTATCAGCGTAATGCCATCATGGGATGATTAGCGTAGATAGAGGTATGAGCGTAGTGCTATCGTGGGATGAATAGTATAGATAGAGGTATCAACGTAGTGCTATCGTGGGATGATTAGTGTAGATAGAGGTATCAGCGTAGTGCCGTCGTGGGATGATTAGTGTAGATAGAGGTATCAGCGTAGTGCCATCGTGGGATGATTAGTGTAGATAGAGGTATCAGCGTTGTGCCATCGTGGGATGATTAGTGTAGATAGAGGGATCAGCGTAGTGCTATCGTGGGATGATTAGTGTAGATAGAGGTATCAGCGTAGTGCTATCGTGGGATGATTAGTGTAGATAGAGGGATCAGCGTAGTGCCATCGTGGGATGATTAGTGTAGATAGAGGGATCAGCGTAGTGCCATCGTGGGATGATTAGTAGAGGGATCAGCGTAGTGCCATCGTGGGATGATTAGTGTAGATAGAGGGATCAGCGTAGTGCTATCGTGGGATGATTAGTGTAGATAGAGGTGTCAGCGTAGTGTCATCGTGGGATGATTAGCGTAGATAGAGGTATCAGCGTAGTGCTATCGTGGGATGATTAGTGTAGTTAGAGGTAGCAGCGTAGTGCTATCGTAGGATGATTAGTGTAGATAGAGGTATCAGCGTCGTGCCATCGTGGGATGATTAGTGTAGATAGAGGTATTGGGTAGTGCCATCGTGGGATGATTAGTGTAGATAGAGGCATCAGCGTAGTGCTATCGTGGGATGATTAGTGTAGATAGAGGTATCAGCGTAGTGCTATCGTGGGATGATTAGTGTAGATAGAGGGATCAGCGTAGTGCTATCGTGGGATGATTAGTGTAGATAGAGGGATCAGCGTAGTGCTATAGTGGGATGATTAGTGTAGATAGAGGTATCAGCAGAGTGCTATCGTGGGATGATTAGTGTAGATAGAGGCATCAGCGTAGTGTTATCGTGGGATGATTAGTGTAGATAGAGGGATCAGCGTAGTGCTATCGTGGGATGATTAGTGTAGATAGAGGGATCAGCGTAGTGCTATCGTGGGATGATTAGTGTAGATAGAGGGATCAGCGTAGTGCTATCGTGGGATGATGAATGAAGATATAGATATTAGCGTAGTACTATCGTGGGATGATTAGTGTAGATAGAGGTATCAGCGTAGTGCTATCGTGGGATGATTAGTGTAGATAGAGGTATCAGCGTAATGCCATCGTGGGGTGATTAGCGTAGATAGAGGTATGAGCGTAGTGCTATCGTGGGATGAATAGTATAGATAGAGGTATCAGCGTAGTGCTATCGCGGGATGATTAGTGTAGATAGAGGTATCAGCGTAGTGCCATCGTGGGATGATTAGTGTAGATAGAGGTATCAGCGTAGTGCCAACGTGGGATGATTAGTGTAGATAGAGGTATCAGCGTAGTGCTATCGTGGGATGATTAGCGTAGATAGAGGTATCAGCGTAATGCCATCGTGGGATGATTAGCGTAGATAGAGGTATGAGCGTAGTGCTATCGTGGGATGAATAGTATAGATAGAGGTATCAGCGTAGTGCCATCGTGGGATGAATAGTATAGCTAGAGGTATCAGCGTAGTGCTATCGTGGGATGATTAGTGTAGATAGAGGTATCAGCGTAGTGCCATCGTGGGATGATTAGTGTAGATAGTGGTATCAGCGTAGTGCCATCGTGGGAAGATTAGTGTAGATAGAGGTATCAGCGTAGTGCCATCGTGGGATGATTAGTGTAGAGAGAGGGATCAGCGTAGTGCTATCGTGGGATGATTAGTGTAGATAGAGGTATCAGCGTAGTGCTATCGTGGGATGATTAGTGTAGATAGAGGGATCAGCGTAGTGCCATCGTGGGATGATTAGTGTAGATAGAGGGATCAGCGTAGTGCCATCGTGGGATGATTAGTAGAGGGATCAGCGTAGTGCCATCGTGGGATGATTAGTGTAGATAGAGGGATCAGCGTAGTGCCATCGTGGGATAATTAGTGTAGATAGAGGGATCAGCGTAGTGCTATCGTGGGATGATTAGTGTAGATAGAGGGATCAGCGCAGTGCTATCGTGGGATGATTAGTGTAGATAGAGGGATCAGCGTACTGCTATCGTGGGATGATTAGTGTAGATAGAGGTATCAGTGTAGTGCTATCATGGGATGATTAGCGTAGATAGAGGTATCAGCATAGTGCTATTGTGGGATGATTAGTGTAGATAGAGGGATCAGCGTAGTGCCATCGTGGGATGATTAGTAGAGGGATCAGCGTAGTGCCATCGTGGGATGATTAGTGTAGATAGAGGGATCAGCGTAGTGCTATCGTGGGATTATTAGTGTAGATAGAGGGATCAGCGTAGTGCTATCGTGGGATGATTAGTGTAGAATAGATAGAGGGATCAGCGTAGTGCTATCTTGGGATGATTAGTGTAGATAGGCGTTGCAGCATAGTGCTATCGTGGGATGATTAGCGTAGATAGAGGTATCAGCGTAGTGCTATCGTGGGATGATTAGCGTAGATAGAGGTATCAGCGTAGTGCTATCGTGGGATGATTAGCGTAGATAGAGGGATCAGCGTAGTGCTATCGTGGGATGATTAGTGTAGATAGAGGTATCAGCGTAGTGCTATCGTGGGATGATTAGTGTAGATAGAGGTATCAGCGTAGTGCCATCGTGGGATGATTAGTGTAGATAGAGGTTTCAGCGTAATGCTATCGTGGGATGATTAGTGTAGATAGAGGTATCAGCATAGTGCCATCGTGGGATATTTAGTGTAGATAGAAGGATCAGCATAGTGCTATCGTGGGATGATTAGTGTAGATATAGGTATCAGCATAGTGCTATCGTGGGATCATTAGCGTAGATATAGGTATCAGCATAGTGCTATCGTGGGATGATTAGCGTAGATAGAGGTATCAGCATACTGCTATCGTGGGATGTTTAGCGTAGATAGAGGGATCAGCGTAGTGCTATCGTGGGATGATTAGTGTAGATAGAGGTATCAGCGTAGTGCTATCATGGGATGATTAGCGTAGATAGAGGTATGAGCGTAGTGCTATCGTGGGATGAATAGTATAGATAGAGGTATCAGCGTAGTGCTATCGTGGGATGATTAGTGTAGATAGAGGTATCAGCGTAGTGCCATCGTGGGATGATTAGTGTAGATAGTGGTATCAGCGTAGTGCCATCATGGGATGATTAGTGTAGATAGAGGTATCAGCGTAGTGCCATCGTGGGATGATTAGTGTAGATAGAGGTATCAGCGTAGTGCCATCGTGGGATGATTAGTGTAGATAGAGGTATCAGCGTAGTGCTATCGTGGGATGATTAGTGTAGATAGAGGGATCAGCGTAGTGCCATCGTGGGATGCTTAGTGTAGATAGAGGGATCAGCGTAGTGCCATCGTGGGATGATTAGTAGAGGGATCAGCGTAGTGCCATCGTGGGATGATTAGTGTAGATAGAGGGATCAGCGTAGTGCTATCGTGGGAAGATTAGTGTAGATAGAGGGATCAGCGTAGTGCTATCGTGGGATGATTAGTGTAGATAGAGGGATCAGCATACTGCTATCGTGGGATGATTAGTGTAGATAGAGGTATCAGTGTAGTGCTATCGTGGGATGATAAGCGTAGATAGAGGTATCAGCATAGTGCTATTGTGGGATGATTAGTGTAGATAGAGGGATCAGCGTAGTGCCATTGTGGGATGATTAGTAGAGGGATCAGCGTAGTGCCATCGTGGGATGATTAGTGTAGATAGAGGGATCAGCGTAGTGCTATCGTGGGATGATTAGTGTAGATAGAGGGTTCAGCGTAGTGCCATCGTGGGATGATTAGTGTAGATAGAGGGATCAGCGTAGTGCAATCGTGGGATGATTAGTAGAGGGATCAGCGTAGTGCCATCGTGGGATGATTAGTGTAGATAGAGGGATCAGCGTAGTGCTATCGTGGGATGATTAGTGTAGATAGAGGGATCAGCGTAGTGCTATCGTGGGATGATTAGTGAAGATAGAGGGATCAGCGTACTGCTATCGTGGGATGATTAGTGTAGATAGAGAGATCAGCGTAGTGCTATCGTGGGATGATTAGTGTAGATAGAGGTATCAGCGTAGTGCCATCTTGGGATGATTAGTGTAGATAGAGGGATCAGCGTAGTGCTATTGTGGGATGATTAGCGTAGATAGAGGTATCAGCGTAGTGCTATCGTGGGATGATTAGTGTAGATAGGCGTTGCAGCATAGTGCTATCGTGGGATGATTAGCGTAGATAGAGGTATCAGCGTAGTGCTATCGTGGGATGATTAGCGTAGATAGAGGTATCAGCGTAGTGCTATCGAGGGATGATTAGCGTAGATAGAGGGATCAGCGTAGTGCTATCGTGGGATGATTAGTGTAGATAGAGGTATCAGCGTAGTGCTATCGTGGGATGATTAGTGTAGACAGAGGTATCAGCGTTGTGCCATCGTGGGATGATTAGTGTAGATAGAGGTATCAGCGTAATGCTATCGTGGGATGATTAGTGTAGACAGAGGTATCAGCATAGTGCCATTGTGGGATGATTAGTGTAGATAGAGGGATCAGCATAGTGCCCTCGTGGGATGATTAGTGTAGATATAGGTATCAGCATAGTGCAATCGTGGGATCATTAGCGTAGATATAGGTATCAGCATAGTGCTATCGTGGGATGATTAGCGTAGATAGAGGTATCAGCATACTGCTATCGTGGGATGTTTAGCGTAGACAGAGGGATCACCGTAGTGCTATCGTGGGATGATTAGTGTAGATAGAGGTATCAGCGTACTGCTATTGTGGGATGATTAGTGTAGATAGAGGGATCAGCGTAGTGCAATCGTGGGCTGATTAGAGTAGATAGAGGGATCAGCGAATTGCTATCATGGGATGATTAGTGTAGATAGAGGTATCAGCATAGTGCTATCGTGGGATGATTAGTGTAGATAGAGGAATCAGCGTAGTGCTATCGTGGGATGATTAGTGTAGATAGAGGTGTCAGCGTAGTGCCATCTTGGGATGATTAGCGTAGATAGAGGTATCAGCGTAGTGCTATCGTGGGATGATTAGTGTAGATAGAGGCATAAGCGTCGTGCTAGTGTGGGATGATTAGTGTAGATAGAGGGATCAGCGTACTGCTATCGTGGGATGATTAGTGTAGATAGAGGTGTCAGCGTAGTGCCATTGTGGGATGATTAGCATAGATAGAGGTATCAGCGTAGTGCTATCGTGGGATGATTAGTGTAGTTAGAGGTATCAGCGTAGTGCTATCGTAGGATGATTAGTGTAGATAGAGGCATCAGCGTAGTGCTATCGTGGGATGATTAGTGTAGATAGAGGTATCAGCGTAGTGCTATCGTGGGATGATTAGTGTAGATAGAGGGATCAGCGTAGTGCTATCGTGGGATGATTAGTGTAGATAGAGGGATCAGCGTAGTGCTATCGTGGGATGATTAGTGTAGATAGAGGTATCAGCGTAGTGCTATCGTAGGATGATTAGTGTAGATAGAGGCATCAGCGTAGTGCTATCGTGGGATGATTAGTGTAGATAGAGGTATCAGCGTAGTGCTATCGTGGGATGATTAGTGTAGATAGAGGGATCAGCGTAGTGCCATCGTGGGATGATTAGTGTAGATAGAGGGATCAGCGTAGTGCCATCGTGGGATGATTAGTAGAGGGATCAGCGTAGTGCCATCGTGGGATGATTAGTGTAGATAGAGGGATCAGCGTAGTGCTATCGTGGGATGATTAGTGTAGATAGAGGTGTCAGCGTAGTGCCATCGTGGGATGATTAGCGTAGATAGAGGTATCAGCGTAGTGCTATCGTGGGATGATTAGTGTAGTTAGAGGTAGCAGCGTAGTGCTATCGTAGGATGATTAGTGTAGATAGAGGTATCAGCGTCGTGCCATCGTGGGATGATTAGTGTAGATAGAGGTATTGGGTAGTGCCATCGTGGGATGATTAGTGTAGATAGAGGCATCAGCGTAGTGCTATCGTGGGATGATTAGTGTAGATAGAGGTATCAGCGTAGTGCTATCGTGGGATGATTAGTGTAGATAGAGGGATCAGCGTAGTGCTATCGTGGGATGATTAGTGTAGATAGAGGGATCAGCGTAGTGCTATCGTGGGATGATTAGTGTAGATAGAGGTATCAGCAGAGTGCTATCGTGGGATGATTAGTGTAGATAGAGGCATCAGCGTAGTGTTATCGTGGGATGATTAGTGTAGGTAGAGGGATCAGCGTAGTGCTATCGTGGGATGATTAGTGTAGATAGAGGGATCAGCGTAGTGCTATCGTGGGATGATTAGTGTAGATAGAGGGATCAGCGTAGTGCTATCGTGGGATGATGAATGAAGATATAGATATTAGCGTAGTACTATCGTGGGATGATTAGTGTAGATAGAGGTATCAGCGTAGTGCTATCGTGGGATGATTAGTGTAGATAGAGGTATCAGCGTAATGCCATCGTGGGGTGATTAGCGTAGATAGAGGTATGAGCGTAGTGCTATCGTGGGATGAATAGTATAGATAGAGGTATCAGCGTAGTGCTATCGCGGGATGATTAGTGTAGATAGAGGTATCAGCGTAGTGCCATCGTGGGATGATTAGTGTAGATAGAGGTATCAGCGTAGTGCCAACGTGGGATGATTAGTGTAGATAGAGGTATCAGCGTAGTGCTATCGTGGGATGATTAGCGTAGATAGAGGTATCAGCGTAATGCCATCGTGGGATGATTAGCGTAGATAGAGGTATGAGCGTAGTGCTATCGTGGGATGAATAGTATAGATAGAGGTATCAGCGTAGTGCCATCGTGGGATGAATAGTATAGCTAGAGGTATCAGCGTAGTGCTATCGTGGGATGATTAGTGTAGATAGAGGTATCAGCGTAGTGCCATCGTGGGATGATTAGTGTAGATAGTGGTATCAGCGTAGTGCCATCGTGGGAAGATTAGTGTAGATAGAGGTATCAGCGTAGTGCCATCGTGGGATGATTAGTGTAGAGAGAGGGATCAGCGTAGTGCTATCGTGGGATGATTAGTGTAGATAGAGGTATCAGCGTAGTGCTATCGTGGGATGATTAGTGTAGATAGAGGGATCAGCGTAGTGCCATCGTGGGATGATTAGTGTAGATAGAGGGATCAGCGTAGTGCCATCGTGGGATGATTAGTAGAGGGATCAGCGTAGTGTCATCGTGGGATGATTAGTGTAGATAGAGGGATCAGCGTAGTGCCATCGTGGGATAATTAGTGTAGATAGAGGGATCAGCGTAGTGCTATCGTGGGATGATTAGTGTAGATAGAGGGATCAGCGCAGTGCTATCGTGGGATGATTAGTGTAGATAGAGGGATCAGCGTACTGCTATCGTGGGATGATTAGTGTAGATAGAGGTATCAGTGTAGTGCTATCATGGGATGATTAGCGTAGATAGAGGTATCAGCATAGTGCTATTGTGGGATGATTAGTGTAGATAGAGGGATCAGCGTAGTGCCATCGTGGGATGATTAGTAGAGGGATCAGCGTAGTGCCATCGTGGGATGATTAGTGTAGATAGAGGGATCAGCGTAGTGCTATCGTGGGATTATTAGTGTAGATAGAGGGATCAGCGTAGTGCTATCGTGGGATGATTAGTGTAGAATAGATAGAGGGATCAGCGTAGTGCTATCTTGGGATGATTAGTGTAGATAGGCGTTGCAGCATAGTGCTATCGTGGGATGATTAGCGTAGATAGAGGTATCAGCGTAGTGCTATCGTGGGATGATTAGCGTAGATAGAGGTATCAGCGTAGTGCTATCGTGGGATGATTAGCGTAGATAGAGGGATCAGCGTAGTGCTATCGTGGGATGATTAGTGTAGATAGAGGTATCAGCGTAGTGCTATCGTGGGATGATTAGTGTAGATAGAGGTATCAGCGTAGTGCCATCGTGGGATGATTAGTGTAGATAGAGGTTTCAGCGTAATGCTATCGTGGGATGATTAGTGTAGATAGAGGTATCAGCATAGTGCCATCGTGGGATATTTAGTGTAGATAGAAGGATCAGCATAGTGCTATCGTGGGATGATTAGTGTAGATATAGGTATCAGCATAGTGCTATCGTGGGATCATTAGCGTAGATATAGGTATCAGCATAGTGCTATCGTGGGATGATTAGCGTAGATAGAGGTATCAGCATACTGCTATCGTGGGATGTTTAGCGTAGATAGAGGGATCAGCGTAGTGCTATCGTGGGATGATTAGTGTAGATAGAGGTATCAGCGTAGTGCTATCATGGGATGATTAGCGTAGATAGAGGTATGAGCGTAGTGCTATCGTGGGATGAATAGTATAGATAGAGGTATCAGCGTAGTGCTATCGTGGGATGATTAGTGTAGATAGAGGTATCAGCGTAGTGCCATCGTGGGATGATTAGTGTAGATAGTGGTATCAGCGTAGTGCCATCATGGGATGATTAGTGTAGATAGAGGTATCAGCGTAGTGCCATCGTGGGATGATTAGTGTAGATAGAGGTATCAGCGTAGTGCCATCGTGGGATGATTAGTGTAGATAGAGGTATCAGCGTAGTGCTATCGTGGGATGATTAGTGTAGATAGAGGGATCAGCGTAGTGCCATCGTGGGATGCTTAGTGTAGATAGAGGGATCAGCGTAGTGCCATCGTGGGATGATTAGTAGAGGGATCAGCGTAGTGCCATCGTGGGATGATTAGTGTAGATAGAGGGATCAGCGTAGTGCTATCGTGGGAAGATTAGTGTAGATAGAGGGATCAGCGTAGTGCTATCGTGGGATGATTAGTGTAGATAGAGGGATCAGCATACTGCTATCGTGGGATGATTAGTGTAGATAGAGGTTTCAGTGTAGTGCTATCGTGGGATGATAAGCGTAGATAGAGGTATCAGCATAGTGCTATTGTGGGATGATTAGTGTAGATAGAGGGATCAGCGTAGTGCCATTGTGGGATGATTAGTAGAGGGATCAGCGTAGTGCCATCGTGGGATGATTAGTGTAGATAGAGGGATCAGCGTAGTGCTATCGTGGGAAGATTAGTGTAGATAGAGGGATCAGCGTAGTGCTATCGTGGGATGATTAGTGTAGATAGAGGGATCAGCATACTGCTATCGTGGGATGATTAGTGTAGATAGAGGTATCAGTGTAGTGCTATCGTGGGATGATAAGCGTAGATAGAGGTATCAGCATAGTGCTATTGTGGGATGATTAGTGTAGATAGAGGGATCAGCGTAGTGCCATTGTGGGATGATTAGTAGAGGGATCAGCGTAGTGCCATCGTGGGATGATTAGTGTAGATAGAGGGATCAGCGTAGTGCTATCGTGGGATGATTAGTGTAGATAGAGGGATCAGCGTAGTGCCATCGTGGGATGATTAGTGTAGATAGAGGGATCAGCGTAGTGCAATCGTGGGATGATTAGTAGAGGGATCAGCGTAGTGCTATCGTGGGATGATTAGTGTAGATAGAGGGATCAGCGTAGTGCTATCGTGGGATGATTAGTGAAGATAGAGGGATCAGCGTACTGCTATCGTGGGATGATTAGTGTAGATAGAGAGATCAGCGTAGTGCTATCGTGGGATGATTAGTGTAGATAGAGGTATCAGCGTAGTGCCATCTTGGGATGATTAGTGTAGATAGAGGGATCAGCGTAGTGCTATTGTGGGATGATTAGCGTAGATAGAGGTATCAGCGTAGTGCTATCGTGGGATGATTAGTGTAGATAGGCGTTGCAGCATAGTGCTATCGTGGGATGATTAGCGTAGATAGAGGTATCAGCGTAGTGCTATCGTGGGATGATTAGCGCTGATAGAGGTATCAGCGTAGTGCTATCGAGGGATGATTAGCGTAGATAGAGGGATCAGCGTAGTGCTATCGTGGGATGATTAGTGTAGATAGAGGTATCAGCGTAGTGCTATCGTGGGATGATTAGTGTAGACAGAGGTATCAGCGTTGTGCCATCGTGGGATGATTAGTGTAGATAGAGGTATCAGCGTAATGCTATCGTGGGATGATTAGTGTAGACAGAGGTATCAGCATAGTGCCATTGTGGGATGATTAGTGTAGATAGAGGGATCAGCATAGTGCCCTCGTGGGATGATTAGTGTAGATATAGGTATCAGCATAGTGCAATCGTGGGATCATTAGCGTAGATATAGGTATCAGCATAGTGCTATCGTGGGATGATTAGCGTAGATAGAGGTATCAGCATACTGCTATCGTGGGATGTTTAGCGTAGACAGAGGGATCACCGTAGTGCTATCGTGGGATGATTAGTGTAGATAGAGGTATCAGCGTACTGCTATTGTGGGATGATTAGTGTAGATAGAGGGATCAGCGTAGTGCAATCGTGGGCTGATTAGAGTAGATAGAGGGATCAGCGAATTGCTATCATGGGATGATTAGTGTAGATAGAGGTATCAGCATAGTGCTATCGTGGGATGATTAGTGTAGATAGAGGAATCAGCGTAGTGCTATCGTGGGATGATTAGTGTAGATAGAGGTGTCAGCGTAGTGCCATCTTGGGATGATTAGCGTAGATAGAGGTATCAGCGTAGTGCTATCGTGGGATAATTAGTGTAGATAGAGGCATAAGCGTCGTGCTAGTGTGGGATGATTAGTGTAGATAGAGGGATCAGCGTACTGCTATCGTGGGATGATTAGTGTAGATAGAGGTGTCAGCGTAGTGCCATTGTGGGATGATTAGCATAGATAGAGGTATCAGCGTAGTGCTATCGTGGGATGATTAGTGTAGTTAGAGGTATCAGCGTAGTGCTATCGTAGGATGATTAGTGTAGATAGAGGCATCAGCGTAGTGCTATCGTGTGATGATTAGTGTAGATAGAGGTATCAGCGTAGTGCTATCGTGGGATGATTAGTGTAGATAGAGGGATCAGCGTAGTGCTATCGTGGGATGATTAGTGTAGATAGAGGGATCAGCGTAGTGCTATCGTGGGATGATTAGTGTAGATAGAGGTATCAGCGTAGTGCTATCGTAGGATGATTAGTGTAGATAGAGGCATCAGCGTAGTGCTATCGTGGGATGATTAGTGTAGATAGAGGTATCAGCGTAGTGCTATCGTGGGATGATTAGTGTAGATAGAGGGATCAGCGTAGTGCTATCGTGGGATGATTAGTGTAGATAGAGGGATCAGCGTAGTGCTATCGTGGGATGATTAGTGTAGATAGAGGGATCAGCGTAGTGCTATCGTGGGATGATTAGTGTAGATAGAGGTATCAGCGTAGTGCTATCGTTGGATGATTAGTGTAGATAGAGGCATCAGCGTAGTGTTATCGTGGGATGATTAGTGTAGATAGAGGGATCAGCGTAGTGCTATCGTGGGATGATTAGTATAGATAGAGGGATCATTGTACTGCTATCGTGGGATGATTAGTGTAGATAGAGGGATCAGCGTAGTGCTATCGTGGGATGATGAGTGAAGATATAGATATTAGCGTAGTGCTATAGTGGGATGATTAGCGTAGATAGAGGTATCAGCCTAGTGCTATCGTGGGATGATTAGCGTAGATAGAGGGATCAGCGTAGTGCTATCGTGGGATGATTAGTGTAGATAGAGGTATCAGCGTAGTGCTATCGTGGGATGATTAGTGTAGATAGAGGTATCAGCATAGTGCCATTGTGGGATAATTAGTGTAGATAGAGGGATCAGCATAGTGCTATCGTGGGATGATTAGTGTAGATATAGGTATCAGCATAGTGCTATCGTGGGATCATTAGCGTAGATATAGGTATCAGCATAGTGCTATCGTGGGATGATTAGTGTAGATATAGGTATCAGCATAGTGCTATCGTGGGATCATTAGCGTAGATATAGGTATCAGCATACTGCTATCGTGGGATGTTTAGCGTAGATAGAGGGATCAGCGTAGTGCTATCGTGGGATGATTAGTGTAGATAGAGGTATCAGCGTACTGCTATTGTGGGATGATTAGTGTAGATAGAGGGATCAGCGTAGTGCTATCGTGGGATGATTAGTGTAGATAGAGGGATCAGCGTATTGCTATCGTGGGATGATTAGTGTAGATAGAGGTATCAGCATAGTGCTATCGTGGGATGATTAGTGTAGATAGAGGGATCAGCGTAGTGCTATCGTGGGATGATTAGTGTAGATAGAGGTGTCAGCGTAGTGCCATCGTGGGATGATTAGTGTAGATAGAGGTATCAGCGTAGTGCTATCGTGGGATGATTAGTGTAGATAGAGGGATCAGCGTAGTGCCATCGTGGGATGCTTAGTGTAGATAGAGGGATCAGCGTAGTGCCATCGTGGGATGATTAGTAGAGGGATCAGCGTAGTGCCATCGTGGGATGATTAGTGTAGATAGAGGGATCAGCGTAGTGCTATCGTGGGATGATTAGTGTAGATAGAGGGATCAGCGTAGTGCTATCGTGGGATGATTAGTGTAGATAGAGGGATCAGCATACTGCTATCGTGGGATGATTAGTGTAGATAGAGGTATCAGCGTAGTGCTATCATGGGATGATAAGCGTAGATAGAGGTATCAGCATAGTGCTATTGTGGGATGATTAGTGTAGATAGAGGGATCAGCGTAGTGCCATCGTGGGATGATTAGTCGAGGGATCAGCGTAGTGCCATCGTGGGATGATTAGTGTAGATAGAGGGATCAGCGTAGTACTATCGAGGGATGATTAGTGTAGATAGAGGGATCAGCGTAGTGCTATCGTGGGATGATTAGTGTAGATAGAGGGATCAGCGTAGTGCTATCATGGGATGATTAGTGTAGATAAGCGTTGCAGCATAGTGCTATCGTGGGATGATTAGCGTAGATAGAGTTATCAGCGTAGTGCTATCGTGGGATGATTAGCGTAGATAGAGGGATCAGCGTAGTGCTATCGTGGGATGATTAGTGTAGATAGAGGTATCAGCGTAGTGCTATCGTGGGATGATTAGTGTAGATAGAGGTATCAGCGTAGAGCCATCGTGGGATGATTAGTGTAGATAGAGGTATCAGCGTAATGCTATCGTGGGATGATTAGTGTAGATAGAGGTATCATCATAGTGCCATCGTGGGATAATTAGTGTAGATAGAGGGATCAGCATAGTGCTATCGTGGGATGATTAGTGTAGATATAGGTATCAGCATAGTGCTATCGTGGGATCATTAGCGTAGATATAGGTATCAGCATAGTGCTATCGTGGGATGATTAGCGTAGATAGAGGTATCAGCATACTGCTAACGTGGGATGTTTAGCGTAGATAGAGGGATCAGCGTAGTGCTATCGTGGGATGATTAGTGTAGATAGAGGTATCAGCGTACTGCTATTGTGGGATGATTAGTGTAGATAGAGGGATCAGCGTAGTGCTATCGTGGAATGATTAGTGTAGATAGAGGGATCAGCGTATTGCTATTGTGGGATGATTAGTGTAGATAGAGGTATCAGCATAGTGCTATCGTGGGATGATTAGTGTAGATAGAGGGATCAGCGTAGTGCTATCGTGGGATGATTAGTGTAGATAGAGGTGTCAGCGTAGTGCCATCTTGGGATGATTAGCGTAGATAGAGGTATCAGCGTAGTGCTATCGTGGGATGATTAGTGTAGATAGAGGCATCAGCGTAGTGCTATCGTGGGATGATTAGTGTAGATAGAGGGATCAGCGTAGTGCTATCGTGGGATGATTAGTGTAGATAGAGGTGTCAGCGTAGTGCCATCTTGGGATGATTAGCGTAGATAGAGGTATCAGCGTAGTGCTATCGTGGGACGATTAGTGTAGTTAGAGGTATCAGCGTAGTGCTATCGTAGGATGATTAGTGTAGATAGAGGTATCAGCGTAGTGCCATCGTGGGATGATTAGTGTAGATAGAGGTATCAGCATAGTGCTATCGTGGGATGATTAGTGTAGATAGAGGCATCAGCGTAGTGTTATCGTGGGATGATTAGTGTAGATAGAGGGATCTGCGTAGTGCTATCGTGGGATGATTAGTGTAGATAGTGGGATCAGCGTAGTGCTATCGTGGGATGATTAGTGTAGATAGAGGGATCAGCGTAGTGCTATCGTGGGATGATGAGTGAAGATATAGATATTAGCGTAGTACTATCGTGGGATGATTATTGTAGATAGAGGTATCAACGTAGTGCCATCTTGGGATGATTAGTGTAGATAGAGGGATCAGCGTAGTGCTATTGTGGGATGATTAGCGTAGATAGAGGGATCAGCGTAGTGCTATCATGGGATGATTAGTGTAGATAAGCGTTGCAGCATAGTGCTATCGTGGGATGATTAGCGTAGATAGAGTTATCAGCGTAGTGCTATCGTGGGATGATTAGCGTAGATAGAGGGATCAGCGTAGTGCTATCGTGGGATGATTAGTGTAGATAGAGGGATCAGCGTAGTGCTATCGTGGGATGATTAGTGTAGATAGAGGTGTCAGCGTAGTGCCATCGTGGGATGATTAGTGTAGATAGAGGTATCAGCGTAGTGCTATCGTGGGATGATTAGTGTAGATAGAGGGATCAGCGTAGTGCCATCGTGGGATGCTTAGTGTAGATAGAGGGATCAGCGTAGTGCCATCGTGGGATGATTAGTAGAGGGATCAGCGTAGTGCCATCGTGGGATGATTAGTGTAGATAGAGGGATCAGCGTAGTGCTATCGTGGGATGATTAGTGTAGATAGAGGGATCAGCGTAGTGCTATCGTGGGATGATTAGTGTAGATAGAGGGATCAGCATACTGCTATCGTGGGATGATTAGTGTAGATAGAGGTATCAGCGTAGTGCTATCATGGGATGATAAGCGTAGATAGAGGTATCAGCATAGTGCTATTGTGGGATGATTAGTGTAGATAGAGGGATCAGCGTAGTGCCATCGTGGGATGATTAGTCGAGGGATCAGCGTAGTGCCATCGTGGGATGATTAGTGTAGATAGAGGGATCAGCGTAGTACTATCGAGGGATGATTAGTGTAGATAGAGGGATCAGCGTAGTGCTATCGTGGGATGATTAGTGTAGATAGAGGGATCAGCGTAGTGCTATCATGGGATGATTAGTGTAGATAAGCGTTGCAGCATAGTGCTATCGTGGGATGATTAGCGTAGATAGAGTTATCAGCGTAGTGCTATCGTGGGATGATTAGCGTAGATAGAGGGATCAGCGTAGTGCTATCGTGGGATGATTAGTGTAGATAGAGGTATCAGCGTAGTGCTATCGTGGGATGATTAGTGTAGATAGAGGTATCAGCGTAGAGCCATCGTGGGATGATTAGTGTAGATAGAGGTATCAGCGTAATGCTATCGTGGGATGATTAGTGTAGATAGAGGTATCATCATAGTGCCATCGTGGGATAATTAGTGTAGATAGAGGGATCAGCATAGTGCTATCGTGGGATGATTAGTGTAGATATAGGTATCAGCATAGTGCTATCGTGGGATCATTAGCGTAGATATAGGTATCAGCATAGTGCTATCGTGGGATGATTAGCGTAGATAGAGGTATCAGCATACTGCTAACGTGGGATGTTTAGCGTAGATAGAGGGATCAGCGTAGTGCTATCGTGGGATGATTAGTGTAGATAGAGGTATCAGCGTACTGCTATTGTGGGATGATTAGTGTAGATAGAGGGATCAGCGTAGTGCTATCGTGGAATGATTAGTGTAGATAGAGGGATCAGCGTATTGCTATTGTGGGATGATTAGTGTAGATAGAGGTATCAGCATAGTGCTATCGTGGGATGATTAGTGTAGATAGAGGGATCAGCGTAGTGCTATCGTGGGATGATTAGTGTAGATAGAGGTGTCAGCGTAGTGCCATCTTGGGATGATTAGCGTAGATAGAGGTATCAGCGTAGTGCTATCGTGGGATGATTAGTGTAGATAGAGGCATCAGCGTAGTGCTATCGTGGGATGATTAGTGTAGATAGAGGGATCAGCGTAGTGCTATCGTGGGATGATTAGTGTAGATAGAGGTGTCAGCGTAGTGCCATCTTGGGATGATTAGCGTAGATAGAGGTATCAGCGTAGTGCTATCGTGGGACGATTAGTGTAGTTAGAGGTATCAGCGTAGTGCTATCGTAGGATGATTAGTGTAGATAGAGGTATCAGCGTAGTGCCATCGTGGGATGATTAGTGTAGATAGAGGTATCAGCATAGTGCTATCGTGGGATGATTAGTGTAGATAGAGGCATCAGCGTAGTGTTATCGTGGGATGATTAGTGTAGATAGAGGGATCTGCGTAGTGCTATCGTGGGATGATTAGTGTAGATAGTGGGATCAGCGTAGTGCTATCGTGGGATGATTAGTGTAGATAGAGGGATCAGCGTAGTGCTATCGTGGGATGATGAGTGAAGATATAGATATTAGCGTAGTACTATCGTGGGATGATTATTGTAGATAGAGGTATCAACGTAGTGCCATCTTGGGATGATTAGTGTAGATAGAGGGATCAGCGTAGTGCTATTGTGGGATGATTAGCGTAGATAGAGGGATCAGCGTAGTGCTATCATGGGATGATTAGTGTAGATAAGCGTTGCAGCATAGTGCTATCGTGGGATGATTAGCGTAGATAGAGTTATCAGCGTAGTGCTATCGTGGGATGATTAGCGTAGATAGAGGGATCAGCGTAGTGCTATCGTGGGATGATTAGTGTAGATAGAGGTATCAGCGTAGTGCTATCGTGGGATGATTAGTGTAGATAGAGGTATCAGCGTAGAGCCATCGTGGGATGATTAGTGTAGATAGAGGTATCAGCGTAATGCTATCGTGGGATGATTAGTGTAGATAGAGGTATCATCATAGTGCCATCGTGGGATAATTAGTGTAGATAGAGGGATCAGCATAGTGCTATCGTGGGATGATTAGTGTAGATATAGGTATCAGCATAGTGCTATCGTGGGTTCATTAGCGTAGATAGAGGTATCAGCATACTGCTATCGTGGGATGTTTAGCGTAGATAGAGGGATCAGCGTAGTGCTATCGTGGGATGATTAGTGTAGATAGAGGTATCAGCGTACTGCTATTGTGGGATGATTAGTGTAGATAGAGGGATCAGCGTAGTGCTATCGTGGAATGATTAGTGTAGATAGAGGGATCAGCGTATTGCTATTGTGGGATGATTAGTGTAGATAGAGGTATCAGCATAGTGCTATCGTGGGATGATTAGTGTAGATAGAGGGATCAGCGTAGTGCTATCGTGGGATGATTAGTGTAGATAGAGGTGTCAGCGTAGTGCCATCTTGGGATGATTAGCGTAGATAGAGGTATCAGGGTAGTGCTATCGTGGGATGATTAGTGTAGATAGAGGCATCAGCGTAGTGCTATCGTGGGATGATTAGTGTAGATAGAGGGATCAGCGTAGTGCTATCGTGGGATGATTAGTGTAGATAGAGGTGTCAGCGTAGTGCCATCTTGGGATGATTAGCGTAGATAGAGGTATCAGCGTAGTGCTATCGTGGGACGATTAGTGTAGTTAGAGGTATCAGCGTAGTGCTATCGTAGGATGATTAGTGTAGATAGAGGTATCAGCGTAGTGCCATCGTGGGATGATTAGTGTAGATAGAGGTATCAGCATAGTGCTATCGTGGGATGATTAGTGTAGATAGAGGCATCAGCGTAGTGTTATCGTGGGATGATTAGTGTAGATAGAGGGATCAGCGTAGTGCTATCGTGGGATGATTAGTGTAGATAGTGGGATCAGCGTAGTGCTATCGTGGGATGATTAGTGTAGATAGAGGGATCAGCGTAGTGCTATCGTGGGATGATGAGTGAAGATATAGATATTAGCGTAGTGCTATCGTGGGATGATTATTGTAGATAGAGGTATCAACGTAGTGCCATCTTGGGATGATTAGTGTAGATAGAGGGATCAGCGTAGTGCTATCGTGGGATGATTAGTGTAGATAGAGGTGTCAGCGTAGTGCCATCTTGGGATGATTAGCGTAGATAGAGGTATCAGCGTAGTGCTATCGTGGGACGATTAGTGTAGTTAGAGGTATCAGCGTAGTGCTATCGTAGGATGATTAGTGTAGATAGAGGTATCAGCGTAGTGCCATCGTGGGATGATTAGTGTAGATAGAGGTATCAGCATAGTGCTATCGTGGGATGATTAGTGTAGATAGAGGCATCAGCGTAGTGTTATCGTGGGATGATTAGTGTAGATAGAGGGATCTGCGTAGTGCTATCGTGGGATGATTAGTGTAGATAGTGGGATCAGCGTAGTGCTATCGTGGGATGATTAGTGTAGATAGAGGGATCAGCGTAGTGCTATCGTGGGATGATGAGTGAAGATATAGATATTAGCGTAGTGCTATCGTGGGATGATTATTGTAGATAGAGGTATCAACGTAGTGCCATCTTGGGATGATTAGTGTAGATAGAGGGATCAGCGTAGTGCTATTGTGGGATGATTAGCGTAGATAGAGGGATCAGCGTAGTGCTATCATGGGATGATTAGTGTAGATAAGCGTTGCAGCATAGTGCTATCGTGGGATGATTAGCGTAGATAGAGTTATCAGCGTAGTGCTATCGTGGGATGATTAGCGTAGATAGAGGGATCAGCGTAGTGCTATCGTGGGATGATTAGTGTAGATAGAGGTATCAGCGTAGTTCTATCGTGGGATGATTAGTGTAGATAGAGGTATCAGCGTAGAGCCATCGTGGGATGATTAGTGTAGATAGAGGTATCAGCGTAATGCTATCGTGGGATGATTAGTGTAGATAGAGGTATCATCATAGTGCCATCGTGGGATAATTAGTGTAGATAGAGGGATCAGCATAGTGCTATCGTGGGATGATTAGTGTAGATATAGGTATCAGCATAGTGCTATCGTGGGATCATTAGCGTAGATAGAGGTATCAGCATACTGCTATCATGGGATGTTTAGCGTAGATAGAGGGATCAGCGTAGTGCTATCGTGGGATGATTAGTGTAGATAGAGGTATCAGCGTACTGCTATTGTGGGATGATTAGTGTAGATAGAGGGATCAGCGTAGTGCTATCGTGGAATGATTAGTGTAGATAGAGGGATCAGCGTATTGCTATTGTGGGATGATTAGTGTAGATAGAGGTATCAGCATAGTGCTATCGTGGGATGATTAGTGTAGATTGAGGGATCAGCGTAGTGCTATCGTGGGATGATTAGTGTAGATAGAGGTGTCAGCGTAGTGCCATCTTGGGATGATTAGCGTAGATAGAGGTATCAGCGTAGTGCTATCGTGGGATGATTAGTGTAGATAGAGGCATCAGCGTAGTGCTATCGTGGGATGATTAGTGTAGATAGAGGGATCAGCGTAGTGCTATCGTGGGATGATTAGTGTAGATAGAGGTGTCAGCGTAGTGCCATCTTGGGATGATTAGCGTAGATAGAGGTATCAGCGTAGTGCTATCGTGGGACGATTAGTGTAGTTAGAGGTATCAGCGTAGTGCTATCGTAGGATGATTAGTGTAGATAGAGGTATCAGCGTAGTGCCATCGTGGGATGATTAGTGTAGATAGAGGTATCAGCATAGTGCTATCGTGGGATGATTAGTGTAGATAGAGGCATCAGCGTAGTGTTATCGTGGGATGATTAGTGTAGATAGAGGGATCAGCGTAGTGCTATCGTGGGATGATTAGTGTAGATAGTGGGATGAGCGTAGTGCTATCGTGGGATGATTAGTGTAGATAGAGGGATCAGCGTAGTGCTATCGTGGGATGATGAGTGAAGATATAGATATTAGCGTAGTGCTATCGTGGGATGATTATTGTAGATAGAGGTATCAACGTAGTGCCATCTTGGGATGATTAGTGTAGATAGAGGGATCAGCGTAGTGCTATTGTGGGATGATTAGCGTAGATAGAGGGATCAGCGTAGTGCTATCGTGGGATGATTAGTGTAGATAGAGGTAGCAGCATAGTGTTATCGTGGGATGATTAGCGTAGATAGAGATATCAGCGTAGTACTATCGTGGGATGATTAGCGTAGATAGACGTATCAGCGTACTGCTATCGTGGGATGATTAGCGTAGATAGAGGGATCAGCGTAGTGCCATCGTGGGATGATTAGTGTTGATAGAGGTATCAGCTTAGTGCTAGTGTGGGATGATTAGTGTAGATAGAGGTATCAGCGTAGTGCCATCGTGGGATGATTAGTATAGATAGAGGTATCAGCGTAGTGCCATCGTGGGATGATTAGTGTAGATAGAGGTATCAGCGTAGTGCCATCGTGGGATGATTAGTGTAGATAGAGGTATCAGCGTACTGCTATCGTGGGATGATTAGCGTAGATAGAGGTATCAGCGTAATGCCATCGTGGGATGATTAGTGTAGATAGAGGTGTCAGCGTAGTGCCATCTTGGGATGATTAGCGTAGATAGAGGTATCAGCGTAGTGCTATCTTGGGACGATTAGTGTAGTTAGAGGTATCAGCGTAGTGCTATCGTAGGATGATTAGTGTAGATAGAGGTATCAGCGTAGTGCCATCGTGGGATGATTAGTGTAGATAGAGGTATCAGCATAGTGCTATCGTGGGATGATTAGTGTAGATAGAGGCATCAGCGTAGTGTTATCGTGGGATGATTAGTGTAGATAGAGGGATCAGCGTAGTGCTATCGTGGGATGATTAGTGTAGATAGTGGGATGAGCGTAGTGCTATCGTGGGATGATTAGTGTAGATAGAGGGATCAGCGTAGTGCTATCGTGGGATGATGAGTGAAGATATAGATATTAGCGTAGTGCTATCGTGGGATGATTATTGTAGATAGAGGTATCAACGTAGTGCCATCTTGGGATGATTAGTGTAGATAGAGGGATCAGCGTAGTGCTATTGTGGGATGATTAGCGTAGATAGAGGGATCAGCGTAGTGCTATCGTGGGATGATTAGTGTAGATAGAGGTAGCAGCATAGTGTTATCGTGGGATGATTAGCGTAGATAGAGATATCAGCGTAGTACTATCGTGGGATGATTAGCGTAGATAGACGTATCAGCGTACTGCTATCGTGGGATGATTAGCGTAGATAGAGGGATCAGCGTAGTGCCATCGTGGGATGATTAGTGTTGATAGAGGTATCAGCTTAGTGCTAGTGTGGGATGATTAGTGTAGATAGAGGTATCAGCGTAGTGCCATCGTGGGATGATTAGTATAGATAGAGGTATCAGCGTAGTGCCATCGTGGGATGATTAGTGTAGATAGAGGTATCAGCGTAGTGCCATCGTGGGATGATTAGTGTAGATAGAGGTATCAGCGTACTGCTATCGTGGGATGATTAGCGTAGATAGAGGTATCAGCGTAATGCCATCGTGGGATGATTAGCGTAGATAGAGGTATGAGCGTAGTGCTATCGTGGGATGAATAGTATAGATAGAGGTATCAGCGTAGTGCTATCGTGGGATGATTAATGTAGATAGAGGTATCAGCATAGTGCCAGCGTGGGATGATTAGTGTAGATAGAGGTATCAGCGTAGTGCCATCAAGGGATGATTAGTGTAGATAGAGGTATCAGCGTAGTCCCATCGTGGGATGATTAGTGTAGATAGAGGGATCAGCGTAGTGCTATCGTGGGATGATTAGTGTAGATAGAGGGATCAGCGTAGTGCTATCGTGGGATGATTAGTGTAGATAGAGGTATCAGCGTAGTGCCATCGTGGGATGATTAGTGTAGATAGAGGGATCAGCGTAGTGCCATCGTGGGATGATTAGTGTAGATAGATGGATCAGCGTAGTGCCATCGTGGGATGATTAGTGTAGATAGAAGTATCAGCGTAGTGCCATCGTGGGATGATTAATGTAGATAGAGGGATCAGCGTAGTGCTATCGTGGGATGATTAGTGTAGATAGAGGGATCAGCGTAGTGCTATCGTGGGATGATTAGTGTAGATAGAGGGTTCAGCGTAGTGCTATCGTGGGATGATTAGTGTAGATAGAGGTATCAGCGTAGTGCTATCGTGGGATGATTAGCTTAGATAGAGCTATCAGCATAGTGCTATTGTGGGATGATTAGTGTAGATAGAGGGATCAGCGTAGTGACATCGTGGGATGAGCTTAGATAGAGGGATCAGCGTAGTGCTATCGTGGGATGATTAGTGTAGATATAGGTATTAGCGTAGTGCTATCGTGGGATGATTAGTGTAGATAGAGGTATCAGCATAGTGCCATCTTGGGATGATTAGTGTAGATAGAGGGATCAGCGTTGTGCTATTGTGGGATGATTAGCGTAGATAGAGGGATCAGCGTAGTGCTATCGTGGGATGATTAGTGTAGATAGACGTAGCAGCATAGTGCTATCGTGGGATGATTAGCGTAGATAGAGGTATCAGCGTAGTGCTATCGTGGGTGATTAGCGTAGATAGAGGTATCAGCGTAGTGCTATCGTGGGATGATTAGCGTAGATAGAGGTATCAGCGTAGTGCTATCGTGGGATGATTAGTGTAGATAGAGGTATCAGCGTAGTGCTATCTTGGGATGATTAGTGTAGATAGAGGTATCAGCGTAGTGCCATCGTGGGATGATTAGTGTAGATAGAGGTATCAGCGTAATGCTATCGTGGGATGATTAGTGTAGATAGAGGTATCAGCATAGTGCCATCGTGGG